>CANDYM010000530.1:0-106854 GCA_947397865.1 Polietes domitor
GATGGTCACAATTTCTCTCCATGAATTGGACAATCTCCGTGCTACGGTCCAAATCCTCAAGGACCGAGAACGTGACCACAAGCAGAAGGTTCTGTTCCTGGAGGCCAAGCTGAACCGTTTGCTGGAAAGTGGAAATTACACGCTATCAGAGAGTGAAAGTGATAGTGATTGTGATATGGAGACTGCTGACACACCGCCGGTGCAGCAGACCGTGAGCACACTGCCGGTGCCACGGGAGAAGATTGTGAGCGCAAAGCCAGCCTCACAAGCGGTTGGCACAAAGCCGGTGCAACCGCAGAAGGATGTCGGCAACCTGAAGGATGTCGGCAACCTGCCCAGCCCTGCAGCCAGCACCTCATCTGCTGCAGCGATGGACCAAGGGGCCTGGAAGACGGTCACGGCCAAGAAGAGGACCAGCGGAACCAAGGCGACTGCTGCTCCTAGAAATAAGAATAGCCTTATTATTGTAAATAGTTCTAAGTTAAATAAAGACTCTAAGAGTCCTAATTTAAGTAGAGATAAGAGTTGTAAGTCGGTGCCTGTGCTATCGGCTTACAACATTAATGTTAAGGATTTATGTGTCAAGCTTCGTGTGAAGCTTGGCCATAATAACTTTACAATAAAGTTAGTAAATAAGTCGGTGGCGAACATTTCTGTTCTCACCATGTCTGAGCACGATGTGGTCAGAAAGTTTTTTGCTGAAGAGGGCATCCAGTACTATACGTACACGGCCAGGAATATGACTCCATACTCCTGTGTCATGGAGGGATTATCGAGCTCCTATGAGGTCGATGATGTCAAGGCAGGGCTAGCTGAGACCCAGCTTAACTTGGATGTTAAGCGGGTCTCAAAGCTAGGCAACGACAAATGGCTTATCCACTTGTCTAGAGGCTCGGATATAACCGGCCTCTACAACATCCGTCGCTTCCTTAGCTGTAAGGTTACACTAAGGAAGGACAAGAGGAAAGGGCTGACGCAATGTCACAATTGCCAAAGATACGGTCACGTATCAGCAAATTGTGGCATGACATACCGTTGCGTCAAATGCAGTGATACACATGGCCCCGGAAAGTGTATCATTCCTGCAGGACTGGAAGGACGTCGTGAAATTGCGGCTACTGATCCAGTAACGGGCGAGGTACAAATGCAGGCTGCTTTTGTACTGAAGTGTGCCAACTGCAACGCAGAAGGACACTCTGCCAACTCCCGGGATTGCCCTAAGCGGAAGGCGCTGCTTGCCAAGAGGACGGAGCAGAAGAAGGAGAAGACCGAGGTGGTGAAGACGACCATGCAGCGGAGGAACAGCACTGTTCGCCCTGGAGTGTCGTATGCTGGTGCGGCCACCGGATCCCCTAACGTCCAGATGTCGTTGAAGGATGTCATGAGCGGGTGCTCTATCTTCAACGAAACGTGTCAGGAGGTCTTTGGAAAAGATTTCCTCGCCTGTGGGATGCGACTCCGGCAGTACGCTGCTGAGTTCAACGCCTTGGTCAACAAGGCAGATAAAGCTAACGCTGTCCTTGGCGTATTAACTGCTTTATTCCTGAATGCCTAATTCCTGACTACGTCTGATTTGGTTTTCAACGCCCTAGTTTTTAAGAATTGTAAATAGTATCATTAGTTAAGTGTTAGTTGTAAGTCAAAACCACAAAATGTTAACTAACTCCCTTTTTCTTGTTCCTTTTTTGGGAGAACATATATGTATAAAGATAAAAATGTATTATTGATACGTTGCAGTACGCTGCAACATAGTATAAGTATTAGTTACATAGTTCTTGAAATGTATTAGTATATACGCTAGAAATTAAGTACAAATGTTAATCGTAAGATTATACTCAATTGTTTAAGTTTTTGGAATTAAATAAAATCTGAATCTGAATCTGAATCTCACAAACACAAAATTGTGAACAGTGTTAAAAGTGTTTGTGTGATTTTTAAATTAAAGTGAAAAATGCCTCCTAAAGCCAGTGGTAAAGCAGCGAAGAAGGCCGGCAAAGCCCAAAAGAACATCGCAAAGGGCGATAAGACCAAGAGACGTGCCAAGCGCAAGGAAAGTTATGCCATCTACATTTACAAAGTGTTGAAGCAAGTCCATCCCGATACTGGTATTTCCTCGAAGGCCATGAGCATCATGAACAGTTTCGTCAATGACATTTTCGAACGTATTGCCGCTGAAGCATCTCGTTTGGCTCACTACAACAAACGTTCTACCATCACCAGTCGGGAAATTCAAACTGCTGTCCGTCTTTTGTTGCCCGGTGAATTGGCTAAGCACGCTGTCAGTGAAGGTACCAAGGCTGTTACTAAATACACCAGCTCCAAGTAAATTCCTTACTTCATCCGTCGCGAATATAATTTACTCCAAAACAAAGGCCCTTTTCAGGGCCACAAAAACAATTTCAAAAGAGAATACTTTTTCAAATGAAACTTACCAAAATAAATATAAAACTATTTGATTATTTGCTCTACCAAAAATAAATAAATGCAACTATTTTTCTATGAAATGTTTTTTCCAGATATGTATATGAAAATCGTTTTACCGACGGCATATTTGATTGATTTTTCATATGGACGAATTTATGTCCAACATATGTGAAAAATCTCAGGTGTGTTTGCCGTCGGTACCTTGATTTTGCCGTAATATGATTTTTCCTTTCAGGTATTTGAGAAATGTGTTTTGCCGCCGGCAAAAATTACTCAAAATAAAGACCGAAATGTGTTTTGTCAAATTGATAACTAATTACTATTACTTTTATGGCTCTGACTAATTTAATCTACTTGTGTCACAGACTGTAAAATCCTTGGACTAGCGCGAATTACCCATTTTGTGTCTCATAAAAACATGCATTTAATTTAACACCCCAACAATTATTACCTAGTTCTGTGTTTTGTTTGTCATTTTCTGAAAATTCATCGAAATTACTTAACATACGTATGTTGTATTTAGGTAGTTTGATTAGGATTATTTGGTCTCTTTTTGAAAAATATTTGTAGCCCTGAAAAGGGCTTTTAGATATAATGTTTTCGAATATCGAAAAAAAATCATGTGTTGAAAGTAATTGCTTTGGGAAAAAATTACTTTTTGGCGGCGGTCTTCTTGGCAGCGGGTTTCTTTGGCGAAGCAGCAGCCTTTTTCGATTTGGCAGCAACTGCGCTCTTTGCCTTGGGTGCCTTTGGTTTGGTGGCAGATGCCTTTGCGGGAGCCTTGGCTGGTTTAGCTTTGACAGTGCCGGCCTTTTTGACGGTCTTAGCCTTTGCCTTTTCTGTCTTCTTCTTTTCGGCGGTTTTCTTGGCGGCCGATGGTTTTTTGGCAGCAGCCTCCTTTTCGCCGGCGGCAGCCTTTTTGGGAGCGGCCTTCTTCTTTTTGTCACCAGCAGCGGGAGCCTTCTTCTTCTTTTCGGCGGTAGTTTTTGCCTTGGGTTCCTTGGAAGCGGCAGGCGACAATTTGAATGAACCGGAGGCACCCTTACCCTTGGTCTGAATCAATTTACCGCTGGCAACGGCGCTCTTCAAGTACTTCTTGATGAAAGGTGCCAATTTCTGGGCATCGACTTTGTATGTACCGGCCAGGTACTTCTTGATGGCGGGCAGAGATGAACCACCGCGTTCTTTCAATGTTTTGATGGCAGCATCGACCATTTGTTGTGTTGGTGGATGAGTTGGAGCGGCTGATGGTTTCTTTGCCTTGGCGGCAGCAGCCTTCTTGGGAGTCTTTTTCTCAACAGCGGCAACTGGTGCGGCGGTGGCTTCAACAACAGCAGAGTCAGACATTTTCACTTTTTTTGTTTTAGTTAGTAACTATGACGAACGAAATTTAATTCACTGGTATATATTTGTATTTTTTACCTATTGTGTCTTAGGCCATTTTATTAAATCAATACAATCTTACAACTACTTAGTGATGACTTACACCTAGTTCTCTAAAAATAATTATACATATTCAGTGTTTTACACCCCTCAGAATCTACAACAGTTAGTTCATTTTTAATTATGCCGCATCTTGTGCGAGCACTCCAATCTACGAATATATGATACCTTATCTACTAATGCCCCAAAAATTCGATTACTAAAAATGGGCGAATTACTTATAAAATAACTTAAAACTAACTTATATCTATATCATTATTTACATATTTACAAATTTACACACAACACTCTTTACTGTGTTGTATTATACACAGTGTCCATCATGTTCCAGCTGCCGTACCTCCTGTGGTAGAACAGCAAGCGATCGTTCTCGAACAGTCTGTCCTCCTCATGTAGTCTGAGAAGGGCAGACGGCTGCAACATACTCCGTCTCATCAGAGCGTCTGCACTCTCCTCACACTGAACGGCCCTCCTCAATATGCTATTTTCTACCTCATGTCCCTGTTCCAGAAAACGAATGGCAGCCCTCGTCATGAAAACATCAATTCTCTCAAAACCTGCACCATCATAAATTTCCCTACATGACGGCCTTCTGAAGGTTCCATCATCCATCATCCTATAGCGAAGCCCCAAACAAGCCGACAGCATTCTCCTTTCCCACGCCCTAAGCCTCTCCATCTGATTCGACGAAATGCCAAACCAAGCAGGAAAGGCATATGTCAATACAGGCCTGATCACCTGCCGGTAGATCAGGAGTTTCACCTCGGGACTTAGACCGTCCCTGACTCGTATGAGCCGCCTGTACGCATAATGCAAGCGCTGTGCCTTCGCCAATATCACGTCCACGTGCCTACAGAAATCGAACCTGCCATGGAATGTAACCCCTAGATACTTCATCCTGTCAGAAACCGCAATAATCTCATCTCCTATCCACAATTGAGGAGTGTGTATCCTCAAGTTCCTATACACCGTATTCGACCTACCCCTGAACATCATCGCACAGCACTTGCCAACGTTGAGTCTAAGCCTCCATTTCGCGAAATATAAGCGCAGAGCCTCCAAATACTCATTCGCCCTACTATCCAACACAGACGCCTTAGGCCCACAGAACGCCAGCAAAACGTCGTCCGCATACATCAACAACAACCCGCCCAACGGGGGGCTCGGCACGTCGCATGTAAATATGTTGAACAGCATAGGCGCCAAAAGGGAACCCTGTGGCACCCCCGCACCTAACGCACGCCGCCCAGATAGAGTATCGCCGACCCTCACCCTCATGAAGCGCCCACTCAGGAAAGCAGCGACCATCCTACAAGTCTGACCATCGAATCCTAGACATCTCATCTTGTAGAGAACACCATCCTGCCACACCGTATCGAACGCCCTCGACAAGTCCAGCCCCACTGCGACCGTCCCATACGCCCTATTCAGACCCCTAATAACAAAGTCGGAGAATGCAGTCAGGGCGTGCGTAGCGGAGAGCCCTTTCCTAAATCCAAACTGGCAATCCCTGAGAATATCTCCCCTCTCAATTGTCCTCCTAATCCTCGCTAGAATGAAACACTCAAACAATCTTCCGAAAGACGACAACAGAGAAATTGGCCTGTAGCTTCCACACAGTCCTCGGTCCGAGTCCTTCTTCAGTGCCGGGACTACCAATGCCTCCTTCCATGCAGCAGGAAAGTAGCCAATATTCAAACAGTGGTTGAATAGAATCGCCAGAAACAACCACATCGCCTCACCAGCCCTCTTGAGAACTACCTCCGGTACTCCATCCACCCCACTGGACTTTCTCGAAGGTCTCCTCGAAATGGCCTCGCCAACCTCCGCCGGCCGCATGAATCCACATTCGTCCCATCTTGACATATTCGAAACCTCAGCGCCATCCGCAGTGAAGGAGTCATCAAATGTCACCATGGGTGTCTGGTCCCTGACCCCTTCAGCAGTCTCAGTTACAAGGCTGTCAAAGGAGTCGTCGCCCAAACCCGCATCATCCCGATGCGCACCCCGGAAATGATCCGCCAGACGTTCTCCCTTACCCGCATCATCAGCAATCCGGGCTCCATCTTCATCGACAAGTTCTCCAACCGGTTCCCTTCTCGATAATCCGGCCGCCCTCTTGACACGTCCGTACATACTCCCGTCCGTCCTGATGCGTCGAAGACTCTCCTTCCAACGATCACACTCCAGTATCGAAATAGATCCCTGAATAATCCGGTCAAGATTCCGAATATCCGCCCTAAGAACCAAATCGCCAGTCCTATGAAAAGCCCGACAAAGTCTCCTCCGCTCGCGTATGAAACCCCTCACGCGAGGCGGTAAATCCCCTAGCGTCCCTCTCCTAATCGGCACCCTAGGGATCGAGGCCCGCATGGCCTCACTAAACGTCCCACTCAAGCCCTCAACACAGCGATCTATCTCGGCAACAGAAACATTCCCAGACACCGGGAGAACACAATCGACAAGCCCCCTCTCGATCCCTCTCCTGAAACCCCTAACATCCATGCGTCCAAAGTTAAATACCGTCCGCCTCTCGCACGTCAACATCCCCTCCGTCCGCGTCACAAATTCAATCGCCCTGTGATCCGATTCAAAATCTAATGTTCTCAACAAACCACTATCGTTCGACAAGGGGAGACCCTGCGTACTCAAGAACATGTCTATATACGATCCCGCTGACCCCGAGGGCCTCGTCGGCCGATCAGGAACGTCAACACCGAGACAAGGGTTATCCATCAAGAACTGAGCGAGACGACTTCCCCTCGAATTCGCCACAGCACCCCCCCAAGAAGGGTGCTTCGCGTTGAGGTCGGCCCCCACAAGAACCTCACCATCGACCGCCAACTCGACCACCGACTCCAGATCCGCCGTCCGCAGATCTTCCGCCGGCCTCAGATACATCGCCACAACGGTGACTGACGAACCATCCCTCTTCCACACCCTGACCGAACACGACTCAATACCCCCAGTATCGACAACCATCCCCTCACACCGCAATCCTTCCCTAACAAGAACCGCCGTTCCACCTCCTCGACCAACCGCCCTATGCTGGACAAAAACTGTATAGCCCCTCAGCTCCAGTCTCATCCTAGTGGGTAGTTTATGCTCCGCTAACAGTAAAATGTCTGGCCTATGCTGGTTCAGAAAAATCTTCAAATAGTGTCGTTTATGGAGCGAAACGATGGAATTCACGTTAATAAAAATTATCTTCAATCTAAACACCACAGATACGCATGGTCAGCCACATCATGGCCTTCGCCTTATCACCAGTACCAGCTCGCCGTCTGTACTCCGGCAAAGATTCCCTGACCTTCGACACGACCTGCGTGAAACTGCAGCCGAATGTTTCCTCGAAACCGTCAAAAATTTCGGCCATATCATCCTGGGGCGGTGGCCCCGTCCGGGCCCCATTACCCACTGCAGCGCCTCTGGATACTCCCGTCGGAGCCCGCGCCGCATCAACCCGAGGTCCCGCAACCGCTGCATACGTTAAGCCCGCTCGTATGTCCGAAAGACGCGCTGATCTTTCACGCGTTTTGGCGAGGGCCTCCGCCCTCGTCCTCGCGTTCCTTGCGAGAATGGCCCGCCGCCTCGGGCAATCAGGGGAGCTCGCCGCATGTCCCTCCACTCCACAATTGGCACAACTGAGGGGCAGTCCGGACCCCTGCACTTCCTCTCCAGCCATCTCCTCAGCCGCCCCCTTCGGCGGGATGCTGCAATTCGCCGGTCCGTGAGATTGGCCGCATTTCACGCACCTATATGGCATGCCACAATTCACCGAAATGTGTCCAAATCTCTGGCAGTTAAAACATTGGACGTATCCACGTCCCCTATCCTTTCTTACATGCACCCTACAGTGCAAAACTTTGTTCAGCCGATATAGTCCCTGAACATCCGAGTCCTTCGAGACCCGGGCCAGCCATTTGTCACCCGACAAACGAAGCACTCCCAAAACTTCAACCTTCAAACCTGCCTTGGTCCCTAAGAAGTCCTTAACCTCCTCAGCCCCATATTCACCAGAAAGTCCCTCAATCACCACCGCATGCGGCACCAGCTCTCTGGGCGTATGCGTGTGAAATCTATACTTCCTTTCACAAAGCATCTCCTTTACCTTCTCGAAATTCTCTAATCCTAAAATTCTGAGAGATATAACAGACGTTCTTACCAATCGCACAGCATATCTGTCTCTTCCAATGCGGTGGTCCATCGCATCCGCTATCTCCCGCACTCCTACGTCGTACACCGTTATGGCAGGTGTCGATTTATTTTCTCCTTTGCGTTGTTCTTGCTGCTCTTCTGCAGCCTTCGGCTTCTCCGCATTTCTTTGTTTGTCAGCATTTTTCGGCTTAACATTCTTCGGCATCTCTGCATTCCTCGGCTTCTCCGCAACCATATTCGTCCGTTTTCGGGTGGCCCCGTTTCCACCTCCGGCCTTCGATGTCGTCGGCAATTCGACATTACCTTCCTTCAACGCAATACCGGGGTTTTCGGCTACCCCGGCAGACCAATCTTTTCCCTCATCCATGGACTCCATTGTAGTCGGCAATGTCAAATTGACTTCGCCAACCACGTCTCTCTTCTTGAAAACCTCCAACTGCTTTAGCGAAACTTCCAGCATATTTTCGCTTTTTTCCTTCTCCTTCTTCAAACCATCAATCACGTCTTGCATTTGATTCATCTGAATCTGCATCCGGTTGATAGTTTCGTTCAACTGTCTAAGCACTCTGTCCTTCTCTTTCTCCTTCTTCATCTTCTTCTTCCTTCCACCACCAACGGTCTCATAACCATCGCTGGTATCGCTCGACACTGGCATCTTCACAGTGCCATCCATCACAACACTCTCCTTCAAAATTCTCTTCACTTTGTTCTCTTCTTCTTCTTCCACTTCAAACACAATTTGTACAACTTTCACGATCTCGTTCCACTTAGTTAGTAACTACGACGAACGAAATTTAATTCACTGGTATATATTTGTATTTTTTACCGGTAATTTCGCATACATCGAAAACATGAGAAGTGCATAGTAGTCCACTTTTATATTTGGCCGGAATTTGTGTGGCGTAATTTTAAAAATGAATAAAAGTTTTGGAGGAAATATTGAATTGGCAATGATATTGTTAATATTTTTGAAAAGTATTTAATATCGTTATTTAATATAGATATGCAGCTATGTGGGAAAGAAAATTTCAGCGAATTTCCGCCGACCGTTTAGAAGTTATGAACGTTTAAGTTGAAAGATTGTTAAAAAGTTGTGGTAAATTTGCAAGAAAATTGTGAAAATTGAAGAGTTTTCGTAAAAAATCGAACTTGAAGTATAGATAGGAATAAAATCACATATGTTTTCTTTGGAATAAAGTAAAAATTGCATCGAAAATGAATTTTTTTGTGGTAAAAATCTTGACATATATTCAGTGGTCTTTGACAGTGCAATTCCTCATGTCGGAATATTTTCCATGGATAAAAGTTTTTCTGCATTATTATTTGAAAGCTTAATTGTGGTAATGTTTTAGGAAAATTTCTTAAAAATTGCACTAGAATTCGTACGTTTGTATAAAAATATAACATAATTCATTGAAACTATTAATTTTTGTTGAAAAGTGTCGATTTGTAAAAAATTGCCAAAGCACCTATGAACGGTGTTGGCCAGTATGGCAATATTTTCAGAGTACTCGAATTTTGTTAAAGTTAATAATTTTTGTAAAATTTAAATATTCACACACTATTAAACAGAATACTGATAAATATAAAATAAAATTCATGAAAAAAATTAAAATTCAGTTGTGGGCAAAATTAACGAATTTTAAATACCTTACTATCTATTGGTTTTTCTGACGGGATTCAATGAAAACATGATGTTATGAATGGTTTGATGAAGAAAAAAATCAAAAATACGCCTAATTTTGTACAAAGAGTAGAAAAATTGCGAAATTCAGTGTGAATCATAAATATGAGTGAAATAATAAAATCTAAAGAAATTCCGAAAAATCATAATTTTGTACCAAGAAAAAATGCGAAATGGAAAAACATTCCATGAGTGAAATCAACATTCAGCTATTTTTTTTTGGGGAAACCAAGAAAAAGCATAAAAATGAAAAATAATTTTGTACAGAGAAAAAAATTAGAAAATGAAAAAAATCCATGAGGAGATCAGTATGTCCATATTCGGACAATATTTTTTTGGGAATCAAGAAAAAGTTGAAAATTTTGGAAAAATCTTTAAAATACTTGACTATTTTAGCTTTATTCGAAATAAGAAAAAATAATTCAATGAAAGCATATAGCTCTCTATAAAATTTTGTGAAAATATATTTTCATAGTTGCTGAAAAATCATGAAAAGCATAGCTGAAAAATAAAAAAGTTCATAAATTCGCTCTCATGTTGGGCAAATTGTAGCATATCGTCAGAATATTGTAAATGCAAGCTAAAAATATTTTATTTATTTTAAAAATAATAATAATGTTTTGTTTGTTTAAAATAATATTCTCTTTTTCATAAATTTGTTGTGGTCCTGAAAAGGACCGATTGTTTTTGAATAAAAATGTTGGCTTTTTTAAAGAAGAGATGTGTTTTAATTTAAGCACGTTCTCCACGAATACGTCTGGCCAATTGGATATCCTTGGGCATGATAGTGACACGCTTGGCATGGATGGCGCACAAGTTGGTATCTTCGAAAAGACCGACCAAGTAGGCTTCGCTAGCTTCTTGCAGAGCCATGACAGCAGAACTTTGGAAACGCAAATCTGTCTTGAAATCTTGGGCGATTTCACGCACCAAACGCTGGAAGGGCAATTTGCGGATCAACAACTCAGTGCTCTTTTGGTAGCGACGAATTTCACGAAGAGCGACGGTACCGGGGCGGAAACGATGTGGCTTCTTAACACCGCCGGTGGCTGGTGCGCTCTTACGGGCAGCCTTAGTAGCCAATTGCTTACGAGGGGCTTTGCCACCAGTCGATTTACGGGCAGTTTGCTTAGTACGAGCCATTTTTCACTTTTAGTTATTTTTTTTCACTTCACAAGATATGAACACAAACACTGTTAACACTGTATTAATCGTGCTGCGACCATGATGTCGACCTTTTATAGAAAAAATTCGTTGGTAAAGAACGCACAAGATCTAAACTCACCCTTAGTATGAGTGTGTGTGTGTAGTTAGTTGCTATGCATACTATACGAAGGTGAAACGAAAGAATACGAAAGTATAGTCGTGTGTTGTCAGTAGGTTTGAAATATGCTACGATTTTGTATAAATACGAGCCGTTTCTGGGCGGATAGCATTAGTTCTTGTGCATCGTTTGTGAAGTGTTAAGTGAAAAAATCTAAAGTGAAAAATGACTGGTCGTGGTAAAGGTGGCAAAGGCTTGGGAAAAGGTGGCGCTAAACGTCATCGTAAAGTGTTGCGTGATAACATCCAAGGTATCACCAAGCCTGCAATCAGACGTTTGGCTCGTCGTGGCGGTGTAAAACGTATCTCTGGATTGATTTACGAAGAAACTCGTGGTGTTCTGAAGGTGTTTTTGGAAAACGTTATTCGTGATGCCGTCACATACACCGAACACGCCAAGCGTAAAACCGTCACCGCTATGGATGTCGTCTACGCTTTGAAGAGACAAGGCCGCACTTTGTACGGTTTCGGCGGTTAAACATTTTTTTGACGTCATATGGAGAAAAAAGAAAAACTTTAAAAAAACAATCGGTCCTTTTCAGGACCACAAACATTTTTTAAAAGGAGAATCTTTCTTGTTGAAAACATATTTAAATTTCAGGTGTAAATAAAAATGATCATGAAATATTTTCGAAAAGAGAATATGTATTTTTAATTGAATTTCAGCTGTATATAAAATAAATTGAAATTATAGAGAAATTTCTCTGAGGAGAGAAAAATTAAATTTTTCCCGCCAATAAAGAAAATCATTTCAAACTACATATGGCACTGTTCTGTTCTTTGTTCGTCGAAATGCATACGCTTATAAAGAATTTACCCCATGCAAACACAATGGTATACAGAAAAATTGGTATACATACCAAATACCAGCATATGCCATATTCGTAGATACACACATACCAATACATTGAAAACTCCCATTGCTTTGTGTTTGGCTTTCTCTTTTTTCACTTCATTTCATCATAATTTTAATTTTGTTTCAAAGAATTTGAGAATTTACTGACAAAATAAAATAGATTTTGGATGTAAAAAAAATTTTAGAGTACTTTAGATGTGTTTGTAGTCATTACCCATTTTATTTTTTATAAAATTGGACTTTTATATTAACTTTTAATTTTTTGCTAACAAAGGAATTTTCTATTGCCTTTTTGTTCAGAATGTATAATTAATTTAGAAAATTTGAAAAATATTAAAAGAAACTAAATTAATCAAAGAGTTTTGTGTAATTTGAGAAACGGTGTCAATAATACGATTTTTCGGCATTTTCGAACAACTATTCTCTTTTCTTACATCCCTGCATTATTTGGGCAAACGTGTAATTTCATAGTATTTGTGCTTTCCAATTAGAAATCTATAAGAATTCACGCATACATTCATACGCAAAAGCCAGAATTCTCGCACACAACCACGACAACATCACGATCACATGCTTCGTACTCCGTCTCTCTCTCTCCACAACTTCGTTTTTTGTTTATTTTCTCAAAGAAATCGAGTACGCCGCGCTTGGCTGTACTCAAGGCGGTAGATACGCAAACACACAGATACACGCCATGTTTATTTGCCAAACCAGGGATGATGGGCATACATACATAAGTAAAAGATATTAGAGCGTACAGTGAAAGAAAATATTGAACATCTGCGGAAATTTTCCTATGAAAAATAATTTTTATTTACAAATAAATATATTTAGGTTTGAATAATTGTTTTTCTCTTTTAAAAAATTTTTTGTCGTCCTGAAAAGGACGGATTGTTTCGAATAGATACGAGATGGTCTGTATTTACATTTTTCTGTGATTTTGCATAATAATTTAAGCCTTCTTTTCGGTCTTCTTGGGCAGAAGTACAGCTTGGATGTTTGGCAAAACACCACCTTGGGCAATTGTGACGCCAGACAACAATTTGTTCAATTCTTCGTCGTTGCGGATGGCCAATTGCAAATGACGAGGGATAATTCTGGTCTTCTTGTTGTCACGAGCAGCATTACCAGCCAATTCCAAAACTTCAGCGGCCAAGTATTCCATAACGGCAGCTAAGTACACTGGAGCACCGGCACCAACACGTTCAGCATAGTTGCCTTTGCGCAACAAACGATGAATACGACCGACGGGGAATTGTAGTCCAGCACGATTGGAACGAGACTTTGCCTTTCCCTTAACTTTGCCACCTTTACCACGACCAGACATTTTCACTTATTTTTTCTTTTAGTTAACACTTCACTTAAGCACTGAAACACAAATGATACCAGTTCACCGTAGAATCGTGTGTATTTATACTTTTTCTCTCTGCTCTTTCTCCACATGAGGGTTGTTTTGTTAAACGAACCGACCGACGTGTGTTAGTCGATGGTTTTGTACACGAAATTGTACATAAGTTGGGCGTTTAGCCTCACAAACACAAAATTGTGAACAGTGTTAAAAGTGTTTGTGTGATTTTTAAATTAAAGTGAAAAATGCCTCCTAAAGCCAGTGGTAAAGCAGCGAAGAAGGCCGGCAAAGCCCAAAAGAACATCGCAAAGGGCGATAAGACCAAGAGACGTGCCAAGCGCAAGGAAAGTTATGCCATCTACATTTACAAAGTGTTGAAGCAAGTCCATCCCGATACTGGTATTTCCTCGAAGGCCATGAGCATCATGAACAGTTTCGTCAATGACATTTTCGAACGTATTGCCGCTGAAGCATCTCGTTTGGCTCACTACAACAAACGTTCTACCATCACCAGTCGGGAAATTCAAACTGCTGTCCGTCTTTTGTTGCCCGGTGAATTGGCTAAGCACGCTGTCAGTGAAGGTACCAAGGCTGTTACTAAATACACCAGCTCCGAGTAAATTCCTTACTTCATCCGTCGCGAATATAATTTACTCCAAAACAAAGGCCCTTTTCAGGGCCACAAAAACAATTTCAAAAGAGAATACTTTTTCAAATGAAACTTACCAAAATAAATATAAAACTATTTGATTATTTGCTCTACCAAAAATAAATAAATGCAACTATTTTTCTATGAAATGTTTTTTCCAGATATGTATATGAAAATCGTTTTACCGACGGCATATTTGATTGATTTTTCATATGGACGAATTTATGTCCAACATATGTGAAAAATCTCAGGTGTGTTTGCCGTCGGTACCTTGATTTTGCCGTAATATGATTTTTCCTTTCAGGTATTTGAGAAATGTGTTTTGCCGCCGGCAAAAATTACTCAAAATAAAGACGGAAATGTGTTTTGTCAAATTGATAACTAATTACTATTACTTTTATGGCTCTGACTAATTTAATCTACTTGTGTCACAGACTGTAAAATCCTTGGACTAGCGCGAATTACCCATTTTGTGTCTCATAAAAACATGCATTTAATTTAACACCCCAACAATTATTACCTAGTTCTGTGTTTTGTTTGTCATTTTCTGAAAATTCATCGAAATTACTTAACATACGTATGTTGTATTTAGGTAGTTTGATTAGGATTATTTGGTCTCTTTTTGAAAAATATTTGTAGCCCTGAAAAGGGCTTTTAGATATAATGTTTTCGAATATCGAAAAAAAATCATGTGTTGAAAGTAATTGCTTTGGGAAAAAATTACTTTTTGGCGGCGGTCTTCTTGGCAGCGGGTTTCTTTGGCGAAGCAGCAGCCTTTTTCGATTTGGCAGCAACTGCGCTCTTTGCCTTGGGTGCCTTTGGTTTGGTGGCAGATGCCTTTGCGGGAGCCTTGGCTGGTTTAGCTTTGACAGTGCCGGCCTTTTTGACGGTCTTAGCCTTTGCCTTTTCTGTCTTCTTCTTTTCGGCGGTTTTCTTGGCGGCCGATGGTTTTTTGGCAGCAGCCTTCTTTTCGCCGTCGGCAGCCTTTTTGGGAGCGGCCTTCTTCTTTTTGTCACCAGCAGCGGGAGCCTTCTTCTTCTTTTCGGCGGTAGTTTTTGCCTTGGGTTCCTTGGAAGCGGCAGGCGACAATTTGAATGAACCGGAGGCACCCTTACCCTTGGTCTGAATCAATTTACCGCTGGCAACGGCGCTCTTCAAGTACTTCTTGATGAAAGGTGCCAATTTCTGGGCATCGACTTTGTATGTACCGGCCAGGTACTTCTTGATGGCGGGCAGAGATGAACCACCGCGTTCTTTCAATGTTTTGATGGCAGCATCGACCATTTGTTGTGTTGGTGGATGAGTTGGAGCGGCTGATGGTTTCTTTGCCTTGGCGGCAGCAGCCTTCTTGGGAGTCTTTTTCTCAACAGCGGCAACTGGTGCGGCGGTGGCTTCAACAACAGCAGAGTCAGACATTTTCACTTTTTTTGTTTTAGTTAGTAACTATGACGAACGAAATTTAATTCACTGGTATATATTTGTATTTTTTACTTTGCTTTGCTTTTATTGAATTCGATGTCCTTAATACAATATTTAAATGCGCTTAAGAGCTAACATTAGTCATTCTTACATTTTTACTAACATACTTAAAGTATTTTTCTAGTACTATATATTCTAACGTTTATATGTTGTAGTTATACATACATGTCACTTATACTAAATCTATAATATATCAAAAAATTTCCCCCAAAATACGAATTACTAAAAAGGGAATTACTCATCATTTTTTTATGTATAAAACTTAAATTAACACTTATCACTAACACTTATAACTACTATTTACAATATAGGGTGAACCATTGTCTGTTCCAGTTATTGGCATGTGTTGTAAACGAGATCGTCCAAGTCGAAACTACCTAACCTTCGATGGTAGAATAGGAGCTTACCATCTCTATACAAAATACCCTCCCTCTCCAGAGTCAAAAGACCGACAGGAGGTCGGTAGTTGTCCTCTAGTAGTCTTAGTAGATTGGTATCTAGCTGAAGACTATCCCTAACCAGTCCGTTATCCAAGGAGGCAGACCTATCTAGGAACCGAAGTGCCCCATTCGTTAAAAATACGTCAATCCGATCGAAACCGGCCGCGTTATAAATGGTTCTACAAGAAGGTCTTCTTATAGTTCCGTCCTCAGCAATGGTGGGTGGCAAACACAGGCAAGATACCAGTATCCGCCGTTCCCACCTCCTAAGTCTCTCCATCTGGGCGGATGAGATTCCAAACCAGACGGGGAAAGCATAGGACAAGATAGGCCTTATGATCTGTTTATAGATCAGCAGCCTAACATCGGTACTAAGACCCCTCCTGCGTCGTAAAGTCGCATGGTAGAGGTAAAAAATTCGTTTAGCCTTGGCCAATATGTGATCCATATGCCTATAGAACTCAAAATTGGTTTGGAAAATGACCCCAAGGTACTTAATTGTGTCCGAGGTCCTAATCGGGCTATTCCCTATCCGGATGTCAGGAACATAACTCCTGACATTTGGGTAAAGAAATCGCCGTTTCCCCTTAAAAATAATGCTGTCACATTTTGCTATGTTCAGCGTCAGTTTCCATCTGTCGAAATAAGTCGATAATTCTGAAAGATAGTCATTCAGTCTTGCGTTAGCGGTAGAAGCTACAGGCCCCGATGAGGCAATAAGTATGTCGTCAGCATAAATTAACAGCAAGTCACCCTGGGGTGGTTGCGGAATGTCACATAAAAGTATATTGTAGAGGACTGGTCCCAGAAGTGAGCCCTGCGGCACCCCTGCCACAACGTCTCTATTGTCCGAAAGTTGGTCCCCTACTTTAATCTTAAAGGTGCGGCCTCTGAGGAAGCTCGCAACAATCCTACAGGTGTTGCCACCGAATCCTAGTGTCAGCATCTTGTACAATATACCGCCGTGCCATGCACTGTCAAAAGCCTTGGCAAAGTCAAGACTGACAGCCATGGTAGCGTATTTCTTGTTCAAAGACCTGGTAACGTAGTTCGTCAGCACCGAAAGAGCATGAGACGTCGAGTGTCCCTTCCGAAACCCGAACTGGCTGTCCGAGAGTATCCTCCGGTCCTCGATTGTCTCCCTAATCCTCGAGAGCACAAAGTGCTCGAAAAGTTTACCAAAAGCCGATAGAAGGGATATCGGTCGGTAGCTACCAGTCCGCTTGGGATCAGAACCGGGTTTTAAGATAGGAACCGTTAGAGATTCCTTCCAAGCCCCCGGGAAATAACCCAAGTTTAGGCAGTGGTTAAAGATCACTGACAAGAATGTCCAAACCACTAAGCCCGTCTTCTTCAAAACTATGTCCGGGACACCGTCCACACCAGCAGACCTACGGTTCGGTTTTCCCCTCAAGGCCTCACCTACGTCCAGTGGCGTTACAAATCCAAGATCCTGCCAGGTCCTCGCGTTGCCGCGAGTAGAACCGTCAGCAGTCACTACGTCGCCAAACTGTACGATGGGACTAACGTCATCCAAAACCGAAGTTTCCCCTTCAACAATATTGTCAAAAGGAATTCTGTTCCGGTCTTGATTAGGTCGTCCTCCCTGAACACTGTCTGCTAAGAGATTTGCCTTACCGTAGTCATCCGGAACTAACACACCGTCCGTGTCTAATAGATCCGAAATAGGCTCTCTGGTGTTTATACCAGCAGCCGCTTTCACCCGTCGGAATGTTCGATTGTCAACTCGTATATCCTCAAGATAACGAGTCCAATGAACTTTCTCAAACTCAGAGATAGCGCCCTGGATAATTCTATCCAAGTTGCGTATCTGAGCCTTGAGAATGCCGTGCCGACCAGGGTCTTCTGATCTATGCAAAGTCCGTCGTAGACGCTTCTTTTCCCGTATAAAATTTAATATATGCGGTGGAAGTCGTCGGAGTCCTTTATGTCCAGTGGAAAACCTGGGAATAGTCTCTTCCATAGAGTCACGAAATGCCGTGGTCATGACGCCCACGCACTGGTCTATTTCACCAGTAGTAACATTTCGGTCTACTGGTAGTCCGTAGTCTCCCAGTCTCCGTTCGAGTCGGTTGTTGAACCTATTAATGTCCATTTTGTCAAAGTCAAAAAACGTCTGTCGACTGTTGCCTGACGCAAGCCCATCCCCAGTCACTATGATCTCCACAGCCCTGTGGTCAGATTCATAGTCTAGAGTTCTGAGGCCAATGCCTTCAGCCTCGCCTTCAAATGTGAGACCCGGGGATACCATGAAGATATCGATGTAGGAATTTGTTCCATTACCGTATCTTGTGGGTCCATCGGTATTCACAATGCGGAGGGCAGGACATTGCACTAGATAATTGTACAATGTACTGCCCGCATGATTGTAGGCGTCACCGCCCCAATTGGGATGTCTGGCATTCAGGTCGCCCCCAGCCAAAACATCACCATGACCTAGCATATGTTGCAAAGGGTCCAAGTCCTTCCAGTCCGGTACAGACTGGGGTCTTCGGTACAAAGCGACAGTGGTCAGCCATGTGCCGTCAAGTTTCTTAACTCTAACGCAAGTATTTTCTATGTTCCCGAGGTTTAAGATAACCCTCTCGGAACATATACCCTCTTTAACTAAAATCGCGGTACCTCCACCACGATTTTGACTATTCTGACTATTTGTCCTATTCTGTCTATACATTGTATAGCCCTTAAAATTCAGTCGGTGAAAAGGGGAAAGTTTGTGTTCTGCGAGAAGAACAATGTCCGGTCTATGCCTTTTTAGAAATAAATCTAAGTAATGTCTCCTATGTAAAGAAATAAGAGAATTTACATTAACAAAGATGCATTTAATATTATTAAACATTAAATACAATAGATTGTGCTATTGCTAGCAATGCCCTAGCCTTTTCTTCCCTAGATTGCAGAGCATGGTATTCACCAGCATGCTTCTGCATTTTACCTATAATGGACAAGAGGTCCACGCCGAAGTACTCCTTGCTGTCGTTGCTAAAGACGTCAAGGGTGCTTAAATTGCCCTGTCGAGGCCCAGCAGCAACCGAAGTCCGCCCCGCTGCAGCAGCGTAGGAAACCCCACTTCGAATATTGCTGGGACACTGTGCTGGTCGTACACCAGTCACTACACCGGCAGTCGGTGCCTTGTTTATAGCCTTAGCGGCTGAAATATTCTCCTTCCTCTTGGCGAGGAAAGATTTTCGCTTTGGACAGTCCTTTGAACTGGCAGCATGTCCATCAGCGTTGCAGTTTACACATTTAAGTGTAAACCGCGAAGTCCTGGAGATGGCACCGGTAGCGGGGTCGGTTGTTAAAACCAACTCACCAGGCGCGGTCTTCGCAGGAATGACACATTTTCCGGGGCCATGTGCACCACCGCACTTGACGCACCGGTAAGGCATGCCACAATTGGCAGCCACGTGCCCGAAACGTTGGCAGTTGAAGCACTGCGTAACGCCCTTCTTCTTGTCCCTATCGATCCTGACTTTACAAGATAGAATGAACTCTATCTTGTAGAAAGCCCCTATGTCCGAGGCTTTAGACAAATGGACAAGCCATTTGCCCCAACCCAATTTAACAATCTTGAGGATTTCAAGATTTAAGTTGGTGGCAGCCAAGTACGAGCGAAGGTCTTCTTCGTCGTATGTGTCCGAAAGTCCGTTAATCACCGTAGCGTACGGCTTTAGGTCCTTCGGCGTAAAAGTGTAAAAACTTCGTTTCTGCTCTATAAGCATACCGCGAACCTTTTGAAGGTCTTCTAAACTATACATGCTGATGTTTGTCATGTTTTTATTAATCAGTTTACAGGAAAAATTCCTGTGTCCTAATACCTTAGTCATGTCCGTCGTTAGTGTCTTGACGTTCATTTCATATACTGTAATAACTGGGACAGACTTACCCCGGTTTTTCTTGGTTTTGTGGTGTGCTGGTTTGGATACAGCTTTCTTATCTTGTGCTGGCTTAGGTGCAGCTTTCCTATCCAGTGCTGGCTTAGCAGGTCCAGCTGTAGCAGTTTTACTGCTTCCAGTCTTCTTCGATGTAGATGGTGTGGTGACCTCCTTCTTCCTTTGCTGTTGCACCGGCGGTGTGCGAACAGCTTGAGACGCCGGCGTTGCGCTCAAAACCTTTATTCGTGGCACTGGCGGTGTGCTCACGGAAGTCCCTGAAGCCTGTGACGTTGCTTCCTCTGGGACATCTTCATCCATAACACTGTCTTCGTCATCTGAAGACAAGCGTTCTTCCAATTCTTCGATGCGTTTTCTTAACAACGCATTCTCTTCTAGCAATTTATTGAAATTGCTTACGAGGGTATCGAACTCCAACTTCGATACCTGGCAGGTACTGACGTCCTGTTCCAGCATCCTCTTCTTCGCTGAGCTAGGAAGATCCGCCATCTCAGGTACAGCCAAATCTGCACGTGTTTGGGTTGTTTGTGTTTTTCCCACTTTTTTATGAGGGGACACTTTATTACCCTTAATCCACAATTCACTTAGGGAAAAACCCTTTCACTTTTATTGCAATACACTTTAAAAACACACTGTTAACAGGTAAACACACTTTCCGCGGTTAAAAAACACGTCCGTCTCCGACGAGCGATAAACACGAACTCTTTGTATTTTTTACCGGTAATTTCGCATACATCGAAAACATGAGAAGTGCATAGTAGTCCACTTTTATATTTGGCCGGAATTTGTGTGGCGTAATTTTAAAAATGAATAAAAGTTTTGGAGGAAATATTGAATTGGCAATGATATTGTTAATATTTTTGAAAAGTATTTAATATCGTTATTTAATATAGATATGTAGCTATGTGGGAAAGAAAATTTCAGCGAATTTCCGCCGACCGTTTAGAAGTTATGAACGTTTAAGTTGAAAGATTGTTAAAAAGTTGTGGTAAATTTGCAAGAAAATTGTGAAAATTGAAGAGTTTTCGTAAAAAATCGAACTTGAAGTATAGATAGGAATAAAATCACATATGTTTTCTTTGGAATAAAGTAAAAATTGCATCGAAAATGAATTTTTTTGTGGTAAAAATCTTGACATATATTCAGTGGTCTTTGACAGTGCAATTCCTCATGTCGGAATATTTTCCATGGATAAAAGTTTTTCTGCATTATTATTTGAAAGCTTAATTGTGGTAATGTTTTAGGAAAATTTCTTAAAAATTGCACTAGAATTCGTACGTTTGTATAAAAATATAACATAATTCATTGAAACTATTAATTTTTGTTGAAAAGTGTCGATTTGTAAAAAATTGCCAAAGCACCTATGAACGGTGTTGGCCAGTATGGCAATATTTTCAGAGTACTCGAATTTTGTTAAAGTTAATAATTTTTGTAAAATTTAAATATTCACACACTATTAAACAGAATACTGATAAATATAAAATAAAATTCATGAAAAAAATTAAAATTCAGTTGTGGGCAAAATTAACGAATTTTAAATACCTTACTATCTATTGGTTTTTCTGACGGGATTCAATGAAAACATGATGTTATGAATGGTTTGATGAAGAAAAAAATCAAAAATACGCCTAATTTTGTACAAAGAGTAGAAAAATTGCGAAATTCAGTGTGAATCATAAATATGAGTGAAATAATAAAATCTAAAGAAATTCCGAAAAATCATAATTTTGTACCAAGAAAAAATGCGAAATGGAAAAACATTCCATGAGTGAAATCAACATTCAGCTATTTTTTTTTTGGGGAAACCAAGAAAAAGCATAAAAATGAAAAATAATTTTGTACAGAGAAAAAAATTAGAAAATGAAAAAAATCCATGAGGAGATCAGTATGTCCATATTCGGACAATATTTTTTTGGGAATCAAGAAAAAGTTGAAAATTTTGGAAAAATCTTTAAAATACTTGACTATTTTAGCTTTATTCGAAATAAGAAAAAATAATTCAATGAAAGCATATAGCTCTCTATAAAATTTTGTGAAAATATATTTTCATAGTTGCTGAAAAATCATGAAAAGCATAGCTGAAAAATAAAAAAGTTCATAAATTCGCTCTCATGTTGGGCAAATTGTAGCATATCGTCAGAATATTGTAAATGCAAGCTAAAAATATTTTATTTATTTTAAAAATAATAATAATGTTTTGTTTGTTTAAAATAATATTCTCTTTTTCATAAATTTGTTGTGGTCCTGAAAAGGACCGATTGTTTTTGAATAAAAATGTTGGCTTTTTTAAAGAAGAGATGTGTTTTAATTTAAGCACGTTCTCCACGAATACGTCTGGCCAATTGGATATCCTTGGGCATGATAGTGACACGCTTGGCATGGATGGCGCACAAGTTGGTATCTTCGAAAAGACCGACCAAGTAGGCTTCGCTAGCTTCTTGCAGAGCCATGACAGCAGAACTTTGGAAACGCAAATCTGTCTTGAAATCTTGGGCGATTTCACGCACCAAACGCTGGAAGGGCAATTTGCGGATCAACAACTCAGTGCTCTTTTGGTAGCGACGAATTTCACGAAGAGCGACGGTACCGGGGCGGAAACGATGTGGCTTCTTAACACCGCCGGTGGCTGGTGCGCTCTTACGGGCAGCCTTAGTAGCCAATTGCTTACGAGGGGCTTTGCCACCAGTCGATTTACGGGCAGTTTGCTTAGTACGAGCCATTTTTCACTTTTAGTTATTTTTTTTCACTTCACAAGATATGAACACAAACACTGTTAACACTGTATTAATCGTGCTGCGACCATGATGTCGACCTTTTATAGAAAAAATTCGTTGGTAAAGAACGCACAAGATCTAAACTCACCCTTAGTATGAGTGTGTGTGTGTAGTTAGTTGCTATGCATACTATACGAAGGTGAAACGAAAGAATACGAAAGTATAGTCGTGTGTTGTCAGTAGGTTTGAAATATGCTACGATTTTGTATAAATACGAGCCGTTTCTGGGCGGATAGCATTAGTTCTTGTGCATCGTTTGTGAAGTGTTAAGTGAAAAAATCTAAAGTGAAAAATGACTGGTCGTGGTAAAGGTGGCAAAGGCTTGGGAAAAGGTGGCGCTAAACGTCATCGTAAAGTGTTGCGTGATAACATCCAAGGTATCACCAAGCCTGCAATCAGACGTTTGGCTCGTCGTGGCGGTGTAAAACGTATCTCTGGATTGATTTACGAAGAAACTCGTGGTGTTCTGAAGGTGTTTTTGGAAAACGTTATTCGTGATGCCGTCACATACACCGAACACGCCAAGCGTAAAACCGTCACCGCTATGGATGTCGTCTACGCTTTGAAGAGACAAGGCCGCACTTTGTACGGTTTCGGCGGTTAAACATTTTTTTGACGTCATATGGAGAAAAAAGAAAAACTTAAAAAAAACAATCGGTCCTTTTCAGGACCACAAACATTTTTTAAAAGGAGAATCTTTCTTGTTGAAAACATATTTAAATTTCAGGTGTAAATAAAAATGATCATGAAATATTTTCGAAAAGAGAATATGTATTTTTAATTGAATTTCAGCTGTATATAAAATAAATTGAAATTATAGAGAAATTTCTCTGAGGAGAGAAAAATTAAATTTTTCCCGCCAATAAAGAAAATCATTTCAAACTACATATGGCACTGTTCTGTTCTTTGTTCGTCGAAATGCATACGCTTATAAAGAATTTACCCCATGCAAACACAATGGTATACAGAAAAATTGGTATACATACCAAATACCAGCATATGCCATATTCGTAGATACACACATACCAATACATTGAAAACTCCCATTGCTTTGTGTTTGGCTTTCTCTTTTTTCACTTCATTTCATCATAATTTTAATTTTGTTTCAAAGAATTTGAGAATTTACTGACAAAATAAAATAGATTTTGGATGTAAAAAAAATTTTAGAGTACTTTAGATGTGTTTGTAGTCATTACCCATTTTATTTTTTATAAAATTGGACTTTTATATTAACTTTTAATTTTTTGCTAACAAAGGAATTTTCTATTGCCTTTTTGTTCAGAATGTATAATTAATTTAGAAAATTTGAAAAATATTAAAAGAAACTAAATTAATCAAAGAGTTTTGTGTAATTTGAGAAACGGTGTCAATAATACGATTTTTCGGCATTTTCGAACAACTATTCTCTTTTCTTACATCCCTGCATTATTTGGGCAAACGTGTAATTTCATAGTATTTGTGCTTTCCAATTAGAAATCTATAAGAATTCACGCATACATTCATACGCAAAAGCCAGAATTCTCGCACACAACCACGACAACATCACGATCACATGCTTCGTACTCCGTCTCTCTCTCTCCACAACTTCGTTTTTTGTTTATTTTCTCAAAGAAATCGAGTACGCCGCGCTTGGCTGTACTCAAGGCGGTAGATACGCAAACACACAGATACACGCCATGTTTATTTGCCAAACCAGGGATGATGGGCATACATACATAAGTAAAAGATATTAGAGCGTACAGTGAAAGAAAATATTGAACATCTGCGGAAATTTTCCTATGAAAAATAATTTTTATTTACAAATAAATATATTTAGGTTTGAATAATTGTTTTTCTCTTTTAAAAAATTTTTTGTCGTCCTGAAAAGGACGGATTGTTTCGAATAGATACGAGATGGTCTGTATTTACATTTTTCTGTGATTTTGCATAATAATTTAAGCCTTCTTTTCGGTCTTCTTGGGCAGAAGTACAGCTTGGATGTTTGGCAAAACACCACCTTGGGCAATTGTGACGCCAGACAACAATTTGTTCAATTCTTCGTCGTTGCGGATGGCCAATTGCAAATGACGAGGGATAATTCTGGTCTTCTTGTTGTCACGAGCAGCATTACCAGCCAATTCCAAAACTTCAGCGGCCAAGTATTCCATAACGGCAGCTAAGTACACTGGAGCACCGGCACCAACACGTTCAGCATAGTTGCCTTTGCGCAACAAACGATGAATACGACCGACGGGGAATTGTAGTCCAGCACGATTGGAACGAGACTTTGCCTTTCCCTTAACTTTGCCACCTTTACCACGACCAGACATTTTCACTTATTTTTTCTTTTAGTTAACACTTCACTTAAGCACTGAAACACAAATGATACCAGTTCACCGTAGAATCGTGTGTATTTATACTTTTTCTCTCTGCTCTTTCTCCACATGAGGGTTGTTTTGTTAAACGAACCGACCGACGTGTGTTAGTCGATGGTTTTGTACACGAAATTGTACATAAGTTGGGCGTTTAGCCTCACAAACACAAAATTGTGAACAGTGTTAAAAGTGTTTGTGTGATTTTTAAATTAAAGTGAAAAATGCCTCCTAAAGCCAGTGGTAAAGCAGCGAAGAAGGCCGGCAAAGCCCAAAAGAACATCGCAAAGGGCGATAAGACCAAGAGACGTGCCAAGCGCAAGGAAAGTTATGCCATCTACATTTACAAAGTGTTGAAGCAAGTCCATCCCGATACTGGTATTTCCTCGAAGGCCATGAGCATCATGAACAGTTTCGTCAATGACATTTTCGAACGTATTGCCGCTGAAGCATCTCGCTTGGCTCACTACAACAAACGTTCTACCATCACCAGTCGGGAAATTCAAACTGCTGTCCGTCTTTTGTTGCCCGGTGAATTGGCTAAGCACGCTGTCAGTGAAGGTACCAAGGCTGTTACTAAATACACCAGCTCCGAGTAAATTCCTTACTTCATCCGTCGCGAATATAATTTACTCCAAAACAAAGGCCCTTTTCAGGGCCACAAAAACAATTTCAAAAGAGAATACTTTTTCAAATGAAACTTACCAAAATAAATATAAAACTATTTGATTATTTGCTCTACCAAAAATAAATAAATGCAACTATTTTTCTATGAAATGTTTTTTCCAGATATGTATATGAAAATCGTTTTACCGACGGCATATTTGATTGATTTTTCATATGGACGAATTTATGTCCAACATATGTGAAAAATCTCAGGTGTGTTTGCCGTCGGTACCTTGATTTTGCCGTAATATGATTTTTCCTTTCAGGTATTTGAGAAATGTGTTTTGCCGCCGGCAAAAATTACTCAAAATAAAGACGGAAATGTGTTTTGTCAAATTGATAACTAATTACTATTACTTTTATGGCTCTGACTAATTTAATCTACTTGTGTCACAGACTGTAAAATCCTTGGACTAGCGCGAATTACCCATTTTGTGTCTCATAAAAACATGCATTTAATTTAACACCCCAACAATTATTACCTAGTTCTGTGTTTTGTTTGTCATTTTCTGAAAATTCATCGAAATTACTTAACATACGTATGTTGTATTTAGGTAGTTTGATTAGGATTATTTGGTCTCTTTTTGAAAAATATTTGTAGCCCTGAAAAGGGCTTTTAGATATAATGTTTTCGAATATCGAAAAAAAATCATGTGTTGAAAGTAATTGCTTTGGGAAAAAATTACTTTTTGGCGGCGGTCTTCTTGGCAGCGGGTTTCTTTGGCGAAGCAGCAGCCTTTTTCGATTTGGCAGCAACTGCGCTCTTTGCCTTGGGTGCCTTTGGTTTGGTGGCAGATGCCTTTGCGGGAGCCTTGGCTGGTTTAGCTTTGACAGTGCCGGCCTTTTTGACGGTCTTAGCCTTTGCCTTTTCTGTCTTCTTCTTTTCGGCGGTTTTCTTGGCGGCCGATGGTTTTTTGGCAGCAGCCTTCTTTTCGCCGGCGGCAGCCTTTTTGGGAGCGGCCTTCTTCTTTTTGTCACCAGCAGCGGGAGCCTTCTTCTTCTTTTCGGCGGTAGTTTTTGCCTTGGGTTCCTTGGAAGCGCCAGGCGACAATTTGAATGAACCGGAGGCACCGTTACCCTTGGTCTGAATCAATTTACCGCTGGCAACGGCGCTCTTCAAGTACTTCTTGATGAAAGGTGCCAATTTCTGGGCATCGACTTTGTATGTACCGGCCAGGTACTTCTTGATGGCGGGCAGAGATGAACCACCGCGTTCTTTCAATGTTTTGATGGCAGCATCGACCATTTGTTGTGTTGGTGGATGAGTTGGAGCGGCTGATGGTTTCTTTGCCTTGGCGGCAGCAGCCTTCTTGGGAGTCTTTTTCTCAACAGCGGCAACTGGTGCGGCGGTGGCTTCAACAACAGCAGAGTCAGACATTTTCACTTTTTTTGTTTTAGTTAGTAACTATGACGAACGAAATTTAATTCACTGGTATATATTTGTATTTTTTAGATTCAGATTCAGATTTTATTAAATTCCAAAAACTTAAACAATTCGGTATAAACTTACGACTAACATTTGTACTTAATTTCTAACGTATATACTAATACATTTCTAGAACTATGTAACTAATACTTATACTATGTTGCAGCGTACTGCAACATTTCCATAATACATTCTTATCGCTATACATTTATATTCTCCCAAAAAAGGAATAAGAAAAAGGGAGTTACTTAACATTTTTGTTTTTTACTTACGAACTAACACTTATTTCTAAAAATACTATTTACAATACTTAAAATCTAGAAAGTTATTGATTGGTGTTGTACACCAAATCAGCCATATCCAAGGAACCTAACCTCCTGTGATAAAACAGGAGCCTATCGTCCCTAAACAGAAGACCTTCCCTATCTAAGGTTAGAATACTGACCGGCGGTCTGTAGTTGTCCGTCGATAGTCTCTGCAGACTGTTGTCATACAGAAGACTGTCCTTAACCATTTGTATTTTTTACCGGTAATTTCGCATACATCGAAAACATGAGAAGTGCATAGTAGTCCACTTTTATATTTGGCCGGAATTTGTGTGGCGTAATTTTAAAAATGAATAAAAGTTTTGGAGGAAATATTGAATTGGCAATGATATTGTTAATATTTTTGAAAAGTATTTAATATCGTTATTTAATATAGATATGCAGCTATGTGGGAAAGAAAATTTCAGCGAATTTCCGCCGACCGTTTAGAAGTTATGAACGTTTAAGTTGAAAGATTGTTAAAAAGTTGTGGTAAATTTGCAAGAAAATTGTGAAAATTGAAGAGTTTTCGTAAAAAATCGAACTTGAAGTATAGATAGGAATAAAATCACATATGTTTTCTTTGGAATAAAGTAAAAATTGCATCGAAAATGAATTTTTTTGTGGTAAAAATCTTGACATATATTCAGTGGTCTTTGACAGTGCAATTCCTCATGTCGGAATATTTTCCATGGATAAAAGTTTTTCTGCATTATTATTTGAAAGCTTAATTGTGGTAATGTTTTAGGAAAATTTCTTAAAAATTGCACTAGAATTCGTACGTTTGTATAAAAATATAACATAATTCATTGAAACTATTAATTTTTGTTGAAAAGTGTCGATTTGTAAAAAATTGCCAAAGCACCTATGAACGGTGTTGGCCAGTATGGCAATATTTTCAGAGTACTCGAATTTTGTTAAAGTTAATAATTTTTGTAAAATTTAAATATTCACACACTATTAAACAGAATACTGATAAATATAAAATAAAATTCATGAAAAAAATTAAAATTCAGTTGTGGGCAAAATTAACGAATTTTAAATACCTTACTATCTATTGGTTTTTCTGACGGGATTCAATGAAAACATGATGTTATGAATGGTTTGATGAAGAAAAAAATCAAAAATACGCCTAATTTTGTACAAAGAGTAGAAAAATTGCGAAATTCAGTGTGAATCATAAATATGAGTGAAATAATAAAATCTAAAGAAATTCCGAAAAATCATAATTTTGTACCAAGAAAAAATGCGAAATGGAAAAACATTCCATGAGTGAAATCAACATTCAGCTATTTTTTTTTGGGGAAACCAAGAAAAAGCATAAAAATGAAAAATAATTTTGTACAGAGAAAAAAATTAGAAAATGAAAAAAATCCATGAGGAGATCAGTATGTCCATATTCGGACAATATTTTTTTGGGAATCAAGAAAAAGTTGAAAATTTTGGAAAAATCTTTAAAATACTTGACTATTTTAGCTTTATTCGAAATAAGAAAAAATAATTCAATGAAAGCATATAGCTCTCTATAAAATTTTGTGAAAATATATTTTCATAGTTGCTGAAAAATCATGAAAAGCATAGCTGAAAAATAAAAAAGTTCATAAATTCGCTCTCATGTTGGGCAAATTGTAGCATATCGTCAGAATATTGTAAATGCAAGCTAAAAATATTTTATTTATTTTAAAAATAATAATAATGTTTTGTTTGTTTAAAATAATATTCTCTTTTTCATAAATTTGTTGTGGTCCTGAAAAGGACCGATTGTTTTTGAATAAAAATGTTGGCTTTTTTAAAGAAGAGATGTGTTTTAATTTAAGCACGTTCTCCACGAATACGTCTGGCCAATTGGATATCCTTGGGCATGATAGTGACACGCTTGGCATGGATGGCGCACAAGTTGGTATCTTCGAAAAGACCGACCAAGTAGGCTTCGCTAGCTTCTTGCAGAGCCATGACAGCAGAACTTTGGAAACGCAAATCTGTCTTGAAATCTTGGGCGATTTCACGCACCAAACGCTGGAAGGGCAATTTGCGGATCAACAACTCAGTGCTCTTTTGGTAGCGACGAATTTCACGAAGAGCGACGGTACCGGGGCGGAAACGATGTGGCTTCTTAACACCGCCGGTGGCTGGTGCGCTCTTACGGGCAGCCTTAGTAGCCAATTGCTTACGAGGGGCTTTGCCACCAGTCGATTTACGGGCAGTTTGCTTCACTTTTAGTTTTTTTTTTTCACTTCACAAGATATGAACACAAACACTGTTAACACTGTATTAATCGTGCTGCGACCATGATGTCGACCTTTTATAGAAAAAATTCGTTGGTAAAGAACGCACAAGATCTAAACTCACCCTTAGTATGAGTGTGTGTGTAGTTAGTTGCTATGCATACTATACGAAGGTGAAACGAAAGAATACGAAAGTATAGTCGTGTGTTGTCAGTAGGTTTGAAATATGCTACGATTTTGTATAAATACGAGCCGTTTCTGGGCGGATAGCATTAGTTCTTGTGCATCGTTTGTGAAGTGTTAAGTGAAAAAATCTAAAGTGAAAAATGACTGGTCGTGGTAAAGGTGGCAAAGGCTTGGGAAAAGGTGGCGCTAAACGTCATCGTAAAGTGTTGCGTGATAACATCCAAGGTATCACCAAGCCTGCAATCAGACGTTTGGCTCGTCGTGGCGGTGTAAAACGTATCTCTGGATTGATTTACGAAGAAACTCGTGGTGTTCTGAAGGTGTTTTTGGAAAACGTTATTCGTGATGCCGTCACATACACCGAACACGCCAAGCGTAAAACCGTCACCGCTATGGATGTCGTCTACGCTTTGAAGAGACAAGGCCGCACTTTGTACGGTTTCGGCGGTTAAACATTTTTTTGACGTCATATGGAGAAAAAAGAAAAACTTTAAAAAAACAATCGGTCCTTTTCAGGACCACAAACATTTTTTAAAAGGAGAATCTTTCTTGTTGAAAACATATTTAAATTTCAGGTGTAAATAAAAATGATCATGAAATATTTTCGAAAAGAGAATATGTATTTTTAATTGAATTTCAGCTGTATATAAAATAAATTGAAATTATAGAGAAATTTCTCTGAGGAGAGAAAAATTAAATTTTTCCCGCCAATAAAGAAAATCATTTCAAACTACATATGGCACTGTTCTGTTCTTTGTTCGTCGAAATGCATACGCTTATAAAGAATTTACCCCATGCAAACACAATGGTATACAGAAAAATTGGTATACATACCAAATACCAGCATATGCCATATTCGTAGATACACACATACCAATACATTGAAAACTCCCATTGCTTTGTGTTTGGCTTTCTCTTTTTTCACTTCATTTCATCATAATTTTAATTTTGTTTCAAAGAATTTGAGAATTTACTGACAAAATAAAATAGATTTTGGATGTAAAAAAAATTTTAGAGTACTTTAGATGTGTTTGTAGTCATTACCCATTTTATTTTTTATAAAATTGGACTTTTATATTAACTTTTAATTTTTTGCTAACAAAGGAATTTTCTATTGCCTTTTTGTTCAGAATGTATAATTAATTTAGAAAATTTGAAAAATATTAAAAGAAACTAAATTAATCAAAGAGTTTTGTGTAATTTGAGAAACGGTGTCAATAATACGATTTTTCGGCATTTTCGAACAACTATTCTCTTTTCTTACATCCCTGCATTATTTGGGCAAACGTGTAATTTCATAGTATTTGTGCTTTCCAATTAGAAATCTATAAGAATTCACGCATACATTCATACGCAAAAACCAGAATTCTCGCACACAACCACGACAACATCACGATCACATGCTTCGTACTCCGTCTCTCTCTCTCCACAACTTCGTTTTTTGTTTATTTTCTCAAAGAAATCGAGTACGCCGCGCTTGGCTGTACTCAAGGCGGTAGATACGCAAACACACAGATACACGCCATGTTTATTTGCCAAACCAGGGATGATGGGCATACATACATAAGTAAAAGATATTAGAGCGTACAGTGAAAGAAAATATTGAACATCTGCGGAAATTTTCCTATGAAAAATAATTTTTATTTACAAATAAATATATTTAGGTTTGAATAATTGTTTTTCTCTTTTTAAAAATTTTTTGTCGTCCTGAAAAGGACGGATTGTTTCGAATAGATACGAGATGGTCTGTATTTACATTTTTCTGTGATTTTGCATAATAATTTAAGCCTTCTTTTCGGTCTTCTTGGGCAGAAGTACAGCTTGGATGTTTGGCAAAACACCACCTTGGGCAATTGTGACGCCAGACAACAATTTGTTCAATTCTTCGTCGTTGCGGATGGCCAATTGCAAATGACGAGGGATAATTCTGGTCTTCTTGTTGTCACGAGCAGCATTACCAGCCAATTCCAAAACTTCAGCGGCCAAGTATTCCATAACGGCAGCTAAGTACACTGGAGCACCGGCACCAACACGTTCAGCATAGTTGCCTTTGCGCAACAAACGATGAATACGACCGACGGGGAATTGTAGTCCAGCACGATTGGAACGAGACTTTGCCTTTCCCTTAACTTTGCCACCTTTACCACGACCAGACATTTTCACTTATTTTTTCTTTTAGTTAACACTTCACTTAAGCACTGAAACACAAATGATACCAGTTCACCGTAGAATAGTGTGTATTTATACTTTTTCTCTCTGCTCTTTCTCCACATGAGGGTTGTTTTGTTAAACGAACCGACCGACGTGTGTTAGTCGATGGTTTTGTACACGAAATTGTACATAAGTCGGGCGTTTAGCCTCACAAACACAAAATTGTGAACAGTGTTAAAAGTGTTTGTGTGATTTTTAAATTAAAGTGAAAAATGCCTCCTAAAGCCAGTGGTAAAGCAGCGAAGAAGGCCGGCAAAGCCCAAAAGAACATCGCAAAGGGCGATAAGACCAAGAGACGTGCCAAGCGCAAGGAAAGTTATGCCATCTACATTTACAAAGTGTTGAAGCAAGTCCATCCCGATACTGGTATTTCCTCGAAGGCCATGAGCATCATGAACAGTTTCGTCAATGACATTTTCGAACGTATTGCCGCTGAAGCATCTCGTTTGGCTCACTACAACAAACGTTCTACCATCACCAGTCGGGAAATTCAAACTGCTGTCCGTCTTTTGTTGCCCGGTGAATTGGCTAAGCACGCTGTCAGTGAAGGTACCAAGGCTGTTACTAAATACACCAGCTCCAAGTAAATTCCTTACTTCATCCGTCGCGAATATAATTTACTCCAAAACAAAGGCCCTTTTCAGGGCCACAAAAACAATTTCAAAAGAGAATACTTTTTCAAATGAAACTTACCAAAATAAATATAAAACTATTTGATTATTTGCTCTACCAAAAATAAATAAATGCAACTATTTTTCTATGAAATGTTTTTTCCAGATATGTATATGAAAATCGTTTTACCGACGGCATATTTGATTGATTTTTCATATGGACGAATTTATGTCCAACATATGTGAAAAATCTCAGGTGTGTTTGCCGTCGGTACCTTGATTTTGCCGTAATATGATTTTTCCTTTCAGGTATTTGAGAAATGTGTTTTGCCGCCGGCAAAAATTACTCAAAATAAAGACGGAAATGTGTTTTGTCAAATTGATAACTAATTACTATTACTTTTATGGCTCTGACTAATTTAATCTACTTGTGTCACAGACTGTAAAATCCTTGGACTAGCGCGAATTACCCATTTTGTGTCTCATAAAAACATGCATTTAATTTAACACCCCAACAATTATTACCTAGTTCTGTGTTTTGTTTGTCATTTTCTGAAAATTCATCGAAATTACTTAACATACGTATGTTGTATTTAGGTAGTTTGATTAGGATTATTTGGTCTCTTTTTGAAAAATATTTGTAGCCCTGAAAAGGGCTTTTAGATATAATGTTTTCGAATATCGAAAAAAAATCATGTGTTGAAAGTAATTGCTTTGGGAAAAAATTACTTTTTGGCGGCGGTCTTCTTGGCAGCGGGTTTCTTTGGCGAAGCAGCAGCCTTTTTCGATTTGGCAGCAACTGCGCTCTTTGCCTTGGGTGCCTTTGGTTTGGTGGCAGATGCCTTTGCGGGAGCCTTGGCTGGTTTAGCTTTGACAGTGCCGGCCTTTTTGACGGTCTTAGCCTTTGCCTTTTCTGTCTTCTTCTTTTCGGCGGTTTTCTTGGCGGCCGATGGTTTTTTGGCAGCAGCCTTCTTTTCGCCGGCGGCAGCCTTTTTGGGAGCGGCCTTCTTCTTTTTGTCACCAGCAGCGGGAGCCTTCTTCTTCTTTTCGGCGGTAGTTTTTGCCTTGGGTTCCTTGGAAGCGGCAGGCGACAATTTGAATGAACCGGAGGCACCGTTACCCTTGGTCTGAATCAATTTACCGCTGGCAACGGCGCTCTTCAAGTACTTCTTGATGAAAGGTGCCAATTTCTGGGCATCGACTTTGTATGTACCGGCCAGGTACTTCTTGATGGCGGGCAGAGATGAACCACCGCGTTCTTTCAATGTTTTGATGGCAGCATCGACCATTTGTTGTGTTGGTGGATGAGTTGGAGCGGCTGATGGTTTCTTTGCCTTGGCGGCAGCAGCCTTCTTGGGAGTCTTTTTCTCAACAGCGGCAACTGGTGCGGCGGTGGCTTCAACAACAGCAGAGTCAGACATTTTCACTTTTTTTGTTTTAGTTAGTAACTATGACGAACGAAATTTAATTCACTGGTATATATTTGTATTTTTTAGATTCAGATTCAGATTCAGATTTTATTAAATTCCAAAAACTTAAACAATTCGGTATAAACTTACGACTAACATTTGTACTTAATTTCTAACGTATATACTAATACATTTCTAGAACTATGTAACTAATACTTATACTATGTTGCAGCGTACTGCAACATTTCCATAATACATTCTTATCGCTATACATTTATATTCTCCCAAAAAAGGAATAAGAAAAAGGGAGTTACTTAACATTTTTGTTTTTTACTTACGAACTAACACTTATTTCTAAAAATACTATTTACAATACTTAAAATCTAGAAAGTTATTGATTGGTGTTGTACACCAAATCAGCCATATCCAAGGAACCTAACCTCCTGTGATAAAACAGGAGCCTATCGTCCCTAAACAGAAGACCTTCCCTATCTAAGGTTAGAATACTGACCGGCGGTCTGTAGTTGTCCGTCGATAGTCTCTGCAGACTGTTGTCATACAGAAGACTGTCCTTAACCATTTGTATTTTTTACCGGTAATTTCGCATACATCGAAAACATGAGAAGTGCATAGTAGTCCACTTTTATATTTGGCCGGAATTTGTGTGGCGTAATTTTAAAAATGAATAAAAGTTTTGGAGGAAATATTGAATTGGCAATGATATTGTTAATATTTTTGAAAAGTATTTAATATCGTTATTTAATATAGATATGCAGCTATGTGGGAAAGAAAATTTCAGCGAATTTCCGCCGACCGTTTAGAAGTTATGAACGTTTAAGTTGAAAGATTGTTAAAAAGTTGTGGTAAATTTGCAAGAAAATTGTGAAAATTGAAGAGTTTTCGTAAAAAATCGAACTTGAAGTATAGATAGGAATAAAATCACATATGTTTTCTTTGGAATAAAGTAAAAATTGCATCGAAAATGAATTTTTTTGTGGTAAAAATCTTGACATATATTCAGTGGTCTTTGACAGTGCAATTCCTCATGTCGGAATATTTTCCATGGATAAAAGTTTTTCTGCATTATTATTTGAAAGCTTAATTGTGGTAATGTTTTAGGAAAATTTCTTAAAAATTGCACTAGAATTCGTACGTTTGTATAAAAATATAACATAATTCATTGAAACTATTAATTTTTGTTGAAAAGTGTCGATTTGTAAAAAATTGCCAAAGCACCTATGAACGGTGTTGGCCAGTATGGCAATATTTTCAGAGTACTCGAATTTTGTTAAAGTTAATAATTTTTGTAAAATTTAAATATTCACACACTATTAAACAGAATACTGATAAATATAAAATAAAATTCATGAAAAAAATTAAAATTCAGTTGTGGGCAAAATTAACGAATTTTAAATACCTTACTATCTATTGGTTTTTCTGACGGGATTCAATGAAAACATGATGTTATGAATGGTTTGATGAAGAAAAAAATCAAAAATACGCCTAATTTTGTACAAAGAGTAGAAAAATTGCGAAATTCAGTGTGAATCATAAATATGAGTGAAATAATAAAATCTAAAGAAATTCCGAAAAATCATAATTTTGTACCAAGAAAAAATGCGAAATGGAAAAACATTTCATGAGTGAAATCAACATTCAGCTATTTTTTTTTGGGGAAACCAAGAAAAAGCATAAAAATGAAAAATAATTTTGTACAGAGAAAAAAATTAGAAAATGAAAAAAATCCATGAGGAGATCAGTATGTCCATATTCGGACAATATTTTTTTGGGAATCAAGAAAAAGTTGAAAATTTTGGAAAAATCTTTAAAATACTTGACTATTTTAGCTTTATTCGAAATAAGAAAAAATAATTCAATGAAAGCATATAGCTCTCTATAAAATTTTGTGAAAATATATTTTCATAGTTGCTGAAAAATCATGAAAAGCATAGCTGAAAAATAAAAAAGTTCATAAATTCGCTCTCATGTTGGGCAAATTGTAGCATATCGTCAGAATATTGTAAATGCAAGCTAAAAATATTTTATTTATTTTAAAAATAATAATAATGTTTTGTTTGTTTAAAATAATATTCTCTTTTTCATAAATTTGTTGTGGTCCTGAAAAGGACCGATTGTTTTTGAATAAAAATGTTGGCTTTTTTAAAGAAGAGATGTGTTTTAATTTAAGCACGTTCTCCACGAATACGTCTGGCCAATTGGATATCCTTGGGCATGATAGTGACACGCTTGGCATGGATGGCGCACAAGTTGGTATCTTCGAAAAGACCGACCAAGTAGGCTTCGCTAGCTTCTTGCAGAGCCATGACAGCAGAACTTTGGAAACGCAAATCTGTCTTGAAATCTTGGGCGATTTCACGCACCAAACGCTGGAAGGGCAATTTGCGGATCAACAACTCAGTGCTCTTTTGGTAGCGACGAATTTCACGAAGAGCGACGGTACCGGGGCGGAAACGATGTGGCTTCTTAACACCGCCGGTGGCTGGTGCGCTCTTACGGGCAGCCTTAGTAGCCAATTGCTTACGAGGGGCTTTGCCACCAGTCGATTTACGGGCAGTTTGCTTAGTACGAGCCATTTTTCACTTTTAGTTATTTTTTTTCACTTCACAAGATATGAACACAAACACTGTTAACACTGTATTAATCGTGCTGCGACCATGATGTCGACCTTTTATAGAAAAAATTCGTTGGTAAAGAACGCACAAGATCTAAACTCACCCTTAGTATGAGTGTGTGTGTGTAGTTAGTTGCTATGCATACTATACGAAGGTGAAACGAAAGAATACGAAAGTATAGTCGAGTGTTGTCAGTAGGTTTGAAATATGCTACGATTTTGTATAAATACGAGCCGTTTCTGGGCGGATAGCATTAGTTCTTGTGCATCGTTTGTGAAGTGTTAAGTGAAAAAATCTAAAGTGAAAAATGACTGGTCGTGGTAAAGGTGGCAAAGGCTTGGGAAAAGGTGGCGCTAAACGTCATCGTAAAGTGTTGCGTGATAACATCCAAGGTATCACCAAGCCTGCAATCAGACGTTTGGCTCGTCGTGGCGGTGTAAAACGTATCTCTGGATTGATTTACGAAGAAACTCGTGGTGTTCTGAAGGTGTTTTTGGAAAACGTTATTCGTGATGCCGTCACATACACCGAACACGCCAAGCGTAAAACCGTCACCGCTATGGATGTCGTCTACGCTTTGAAGAGACAAGGCCGCACTTTGTACGGTTTCGGCGGTTAAACATTTTTTTGACGTCATATGGAGAAAAAAGAAAAACTTTAAAAAAACAATCGGTCCTTTTCAGGACCACAAACATTTTTTAAAAGGAGAATCTTTCTTGTTGAAAACATATTTAAATTTCAGGTGTAAATAAAAATGATCATGAAATATTTTCGAAAAGAGAATATGTATTTTTAATTGAATTTCAGCTGTATATAAAATAAATTGAAATTATAGAGAAATTTCTCTGAGGAGAGAAAAATTAAATTTTTCCCGCCAATAAAGAAAATCATTTCAAACTACATATGGCACTGTTCTGTTCTTTGTTCGTCGAAATGCATACGCTTATAAAGAATTTACCCCATGCAAACACAATGGTATACAGAAAAATTGGTATACATACCAAATACCAGCATATGCCATATTCGTAGATACACACATACCAATACATTGAAAACTCCCATTGCTTTGTGTTTGGCTTTCTCTTTTTTCACTTCATTTCATCATAATTTTAATTTTGTTTCAAAGAATTTGAGAATTTACTGACAAAATAAAATAGATTTTGGATGTAAAAAAAATTTTAGAGTACTTTAGATGTGTTTGTAGTCATTACCCATTTTATTTTTTATAAAATTGGACTTTTATATTAACTTTTAATTTTTTGCTAACAAAGGAATTTTCTATTGCCTTTTTGTTCAGAATGTATAATTAATTTAGAAAATTTGAAAAATATTAAAAGAAACTAAATTAATCAAAGAGTTTTGTGTAATTTGAGAAACGGTGTCAATAATACGATTTTTCGGCATTTTCGAACAACTATTCTCTTTTCTTACATCCCTGCATTATTTGGGCAAACGTGTAATTTCATAGTATTTGTGCTTTCCAATTAGAAATCTATAAGAATTCACGCATACATTCATACGCAAAAACCAGAATTCTCGCACACAACCACGACAACATCACGATCACATGCTTCGTACTCCGTCTCTCTCCACAACTTCGTTTTTTGTTTATTTTCTCAAAGAAATCGAGTACGCCGCGCTTGGCTGTACTCAAGGCGGTAGATACGCAAACACACAGATACACGCCATGTTTATTTGCCAAACCAGGGATGATGGGCATACATACATAAGTAAAAGATATTAGAGCGTACAGTGAAAGAAAATATTGAACATCTGCGGAAATTTTCCTATGAAAAATAATTTTTATTTACAAATAAATATATTTAGGTTTGAATAATTGTTTTTCTCTTTTTAAAAATTTTTTGTCGTCCTGAAAAGGACGGATTGTTTCGAATAGATACGAGATGGTCTGTATTTACATTTTTCTGTGATTTTGCATAATAATTTAAGCCTTCTTTTCGGTCTTCTTGGGCAGAAGTACAGCTTGGATGTTTGGCAAAACACCACCTTGGGCAATTGTGACGCCAGACAACAATTTGTTCAATTCTTCGTCGTTGCGGATGGCCAATTGCAAATGACGAGGGATAATTCTGGTCTTCTTGTTGTCACGAGCAGCATTACCAGCCAATTCCAAAACTTCAGCGGCCAAGTATTCCATAACGGCAGCTAAGTACACTGGAGCACCGGCACCAACACGTTCAGCATAGTTGCCTTTGCGCAACAAACGATGAATACGACCGACGGGGAATTGTAGTCCAGCACGATTGGAACGAGACTTTGCCTTTCCCTTAACTTTGCCACCTTTACCACGACCAGACATTTTCACTTATTTTTTCTTTTAGTTAACACTTCACTTAAGCACTGAAACACAAATGATACCAGTTCACCAGATTCAGATTCAGATTCAGATTTTATTAATTCCAAAAACTTAAACAATTGAGAATAATCTTACGACTAACATTCGTACTTAATTTCTAGCGTATATACTAATACATTTCAAGAACTATGTAACTAATACTTATACTATGTTGCAGCGTACTGCAACGTATCAATAATACATTATTATCTGTATACATATATGTTCTCCCAAAAAAGGAACAAGAAAAAGGGAGTTTCTTAACATTTTTAGGTTTTGACTTACAACTAACACTTAACTAATGATACTATTTACAATTCTTAAAAACTAGGGTGTTGAAAACCAAATCAGACGTAGTCAGGAATTAGGCATTCAGGAATAAAGCAGTTAATACGCCAAGGACGGCGTTAGCTTTATCTGCCTTGTCGACCAAGGCGTTGAACTCAGCAGCGTACTGCCGGAGTCGCATCCCACAGGCTAGGAAATCTTTTCCAAAGACCTCCTGACACGTTTCGTTGAAGATAGAGCACCCGCTCATGACATCCTTCAACGACATCTGGACGTTAGGGGATCCGGTGGCCGCACCAGCGTACGACACTCCAGGGCGAACAGTGCTGTTCCTCCGCTGCATGGTCGTCTTCACCACCTCGGTCTTCTCCTTCTTCTGCTCCGTCCTCTTGGCAAGCAGCGCCTTCCGCTTAGGGCAATCCCGGGAGTTGGCAGAGTGTCCTTCTGCGTTGCAGTTGGCACACTTCAGTACAAAAGCAGTCTGCATTTGTACCTCGCCCGTTACTGGATCAGTAGCCGCAATTTCACGACGTCCTTCCAGTCCTGCAGGAATGATACACTTTCCGGGGCCATGTGTATCACTGCATTTGACGCAACGGTATGTCATGCCACAATTTGCTGATACGTGACCGTATCTTTGGCAATTGTGACATTGCGTCAGCCCTTTCCTCTTGTCCTTCCTTAGTGTAACCTTACAGCTAAGGAAGCGACGGATGTTGTAGAGGCCGGTTATATCCGAGCCTCTAGACAAGTGGATAAGCCATTTGTCGTTGCCTAGCTTTGAGACCCGCTTAACATCCAAGTTAAGCTGGGTCTCAGCTAGCCCTGCCTTGACATCATCGACCTCATAGGAGCTCGATAATCCCTCCATGACACAGGAATATGGAGTCATATTCCTGGCCGTGTACGTATAGTACTGGATGCCCTCTTCAGCAAAAAACTTTCTGACCACATCGTGCTCAGACATGGTGAGAACAGAAATGTTCGCCACCGACTTATTTACTAACTTTATTGTAAAGTTATTATGGCCAAGCTTCACACGAAGCTTGACACATAAATCCTTAACATTAATGTTGTAAGCCGATAGCACAGGCACCGACTTACAACTCTTATCTCTACTTAAATTAGGACTCTTAGAGTCTTTATTTAACTTAGAACTATTTACATTAATAAGGCTATTCTTATTTCTAGGAGCAGCAGTCGCCTTGGTTCCGCTGGTCCTCTTCTTGGCCGTGACCGTCTTCCAGGCCCCTTGGTCCATCGCTGCAGCAGATGAGGTGCTGGCTGCAGGGCTGGGCAGGTTGCCGACATCCTTCAGGTTGCCGACATCCTTCTGCGGTTGCACCGGCTTTGTGCCAACCGCTTGTGAGGCTGGCTTTGCGCTCACAATCTTCTCCCGTGGCACCGGCAGTGTGCTCACGGTCTGCTGCACCGGCGGTGTGTCAGCAGTCTCCATATCACAATCACTATCACTTTCACTCTCTGATAGCGTGTAATTTCCACTTTCCAGCAAACGGTTCAGCTTGGCCTCTAGGAACAGAACCTTCTGCTTGTGGTCACGTTCTCGGTCCTTGAGGATTTGGACCGTAGCACGGAGATTGTCCAATTCATGGAGAGAAATTGTGACCATCTCCTTCTCCAGCGACCTCTTCACGGCAATGTTCGGAGGGTTCGCCATCACTTGCACTTTTCACTTTTACTTTTATTGCTTTGTTAGCAGGTAGAAACACTTGTCACACAAACACTTTTAACACTGTTCACCTCATTGTCTTCGATACCAGTTCACCGTAGAATCGTGTGTATTTATACTTTTTCTCTCTGCTCTTTCTCCACATGAGGGTTGTTTTGTTAAACGAACCGACCGACGTGTGTTAGTCGATGGTTTTGTACACGAAATTGTACATAAGTCGGGCGTTTAGCCTCACAAACACAAAATTGTGAACAGTGTTAAAAGTGTTTGTGTGATTTTTAAATTAAAGTGAAAAATGCCTCCTAAAGCCAGTGGTAAAGCAGCGAAGAAGGCCGGCAAAGCCCAAAAGAACATCGCAAAGGGCGATAAGACCAAGAGACGTGCCAAGCGCAAGGAAAGTTATGCCATCTACATTTACAAAGTGTTGAAGCAAGTCCATCCCGATACTGGTATTTCCTCGAAGGCCATGAGCATCATGAACAGTTTCGTCAATGACATTTTCGAACGTATTGCCGCTGAAGCATCTCGTTTGGCTCACTACAACAAACGTTCTACCATCACCAGTCGGGAAATTCAAACTGCTGTCCGTCTTTTGTTGCCCGGTGAATTGGCTAAGCACGCTGTCAGTGAAGGTACCAAGGCTGTTACTAAATACACCAGCTCCAAGTAAATTCCTTACTTCATCCGTCGCGAATATAATTTACTCCAAAACAAAGGCCCTTTTCAGGGCCACAAAAACAATTTCAAAAGAGAATACTTTTTCAAATGAAACTTACCAAAATAAATATAAAACTATTTGATTATTTGCTCTACCAAAAATAAATAAATGCAACTATTTTTCTATGAAATGTTTTTTCCAGATATGTATATGAAAATCGTTTTACCGACGGCATATTTGATTGATTTTTCATATGGACGAATTTATGTCCAACATATGTGAAAAATCTCAGGTGTGTTTGCCGTCGGTACCTTGATTTTGCCGTAATATGATTTTTCCTTTCAGGTATTTGAGAAATGTGTTTTGCCGCCGGCAAAAATTACTCAAAATAAAGACGGAAATGTGTTTTGTCAAATTGATAACTAATTACTATTACTTTTATGGCTCTGACTAATTTAATCTACTTGTGTCACAGACTGTAAAATCCTTGGACTAGCGCGAATTACCCATTTTGTGTCTCATAAAAACATGCATTTAATTTAACACCCCAACAATTATTACCTAGTTCTGTGTTTTGTTTGTCATTTTCTGAAAATTCATCGAAATTACTTAACATACGTATGTTGTATTTAGGTAGTTTGATTAGGATTATTTGGTCTCTTTTTGAAAAATATTTGTAGCCCTGAAAGGGCTTTTAGATATAATGTTTTCGAATATCGAAAAAAAATCATGTGTTGAAAGTAATTGCTTTGGGAAAAAATTACTTTTTGGCGGCGGTCTTCTTGGCAGCGGGTTTCTTTGGCGAAGCAGCAGCCTTTTTCGATTTGGCAGCAACTGCGCTCTTTGCCTTGGGTGCCTTTGGTTTGGTGGCAGATGCCTTTGCGGGAGCCTTGGCTGGTTTAGCTTTGACAGTGCCGGCCTTTTTGACGGTCTTAGCCTTTGCCTTTTCTGTCTTCTTCTTTTCGGCGGTTTTCTTGGCGGCCGATGGTTTTTTGGCAGCAGCCTTCTTTTCGCCGTCGGCAGCCTTTTTGGGAGCGGCCTTCTTCTTTTTGTCACCAGCAGCGGGAGCCTTCTTCTTCTTTTCGGCGGTAGTTTTTGCCTTGGGTTCCTTGGAAGCGGCAGGCGACAATTTGAATGAACCGGAGGCACCCTTACCCTTGGTCTGAATCAATTTACCGCTGGCAACGGCGCTCTTCAAGTACTTCTTGATGAAAGGTGCCAATTTCTGGGCATCGACTTTGTATGTACCGGCCAGGTACTTCTTGATGGCGGGCAGAGATGAACCACCGCGTTCTTTCAATGTTTTGATGGCAGCATCGACCATTTGTTGTGTTGGTGGATGAGTTGGAGCGGCTGATGGTTTCTTTGCCTTGGCGGCAGCAGCCTTCTTGGGAGTCTTTTTCTCAACAGCGGCAACTGGTGCGGCGGTGGGTTCAACAACAGCAGAGTCAGACATTTTCACTTTTTTTGTTTTAGTTAGTAACTATGACGAACGAAATTTAATTCACTGGTATATATTTGTATTTTTTACCGGTAATTTCGCATACATCGAAAACATGAGAAGTGCATAGTAGTCCACTTTTATATTTGGCCGGAATTTGTGTGGCGTAATTTTAAAAATGAATAAAAGTTTTGGAGGAAATATTGAATTGGCAATGATATTGTTAATATTTTTGAAAAGTATTTAATATCGTTATTTAATATAGATATGCAGCTATGTGGGAAAGAAAATTTCAGCGAATTTCCGCCGACCGTTTAGAAGTTATGAACGTTTAAGTTGAAAGATTGTTAAAAAGTTGTGGTAAATTTGCAAGAAAATTGTGAAAATTGAAGAGTTTTCGTAAAAAATCGAACTTGAAGTATAGATAGGAATAAAATCACATATGTTTTCTTTGGAATAAAGTAAAAATTGCATCGAAAATGAATTTTTTTGTGGTAAAAATCTTGACATATATTCAGTGGTCTTTGACAGTGCAATTCCTCATGTCGGAATATTTTCCATGGATAAAAGTTTTTCTGCATTATTATTTGAAAGCTTAATTGTGGTAATGTTTTAGGAAAATTTCTTAAAAATTGCACTAGAATTCGTACGTTTGTATAAAAATATAACATAATTCATTGAAACTATTAATTTTTGTTGAAAAGTGTCGATTTGTAAAAAATTGCCAAAGCACCTATGAACGGTGTTGGCCAGTATGGCAATATTTTCAGAGTACTCGAATTTTGTTAAAGTTAATAATTTTTGTAAAATTTAAATATTCACACACTATTAAACAGAATACTGATAAATATAAAATAAAATTCATGAAAAAAATTAAAATTCAGTTGTGGGCAAAATTAACGAATTTTAAATACCTTACTATCTATTGGTTTTTCTGACGGGATTCAATGAAAACATGATGTTATGAATGGTTTGATGAAGAAAAAAATCAAAAATACGCCTAATTTTGTACAAAGAGTAGAAAAATTGCGAAATTCAGTGTGAATCATAAATATGAGTGAAATAATAAAATCTAAAGAAATTCCGAAAAATCATAATTTTGTACCAAGAAAAAATGCGAAATGGAAAAACATTCCATGAGTGAAATCAACATTCAGCTATTTTTTTTTGGGGAAACCAAGAAAAAGCATAAAAATGAAAAATAATTTTGTACAGAGAAAAAAATTAGAAAATGAAAAAAATCCATGAGGAGATCAGTATGTCCATATTCGGACAATATTTTTTTGGGAATCAAGAAAAAGTTGAAAATTTTGGAAAAATCTTTAAAATACTTGACTATTTTAGCTTTATTCGAAATAAGAAAAAATAATTCAATGAAAGCATATAGCTCTCTATAAAATTTTGTGAAAATATATTTTCATAGTTGCTGAAAAATCATGAAAAGCATAGCTGAAAAATAAAAAAGTTCATAAATTCGCTCTCATGTTGGGCAAATTGTAGCATATCGTCAGAATATTGTAAATGCAAGCTAAAAATATTTTATTTATTTTAAAAATAATAATAATGTTTTGTTTGTTTAAAATAATATTCTCTTTTTCATAAATTTGTTGTGGTCCTGAAAAGGACCGATTGTTTTTGAATAAAAATGTTGGCTTTTTTAAAGAAGAGATGTGTTTTAATTTAAGCACGTTCTCCACGAATACGTCTGGCCAATTGGATATCCTTGGGCATGATAGTGACACGCTTGGCATGGATGGCGCACAAGTTGGTATCTTCGAAAAGACCGACCAAGTAGGCTTCGCTAGCTTCTTGCAGAGCCATGACAGCAGAACTTTGGAAACGCAAATCTGTCTTGAAATCTTGGGCGATTTCACGCACCAAACGCTGGAAGGGCAATTTGCGGATCAACAACTCAGTGCTCTTTTGGTAGCGACGAATTTCACGAAGAGCGACGGTACCGGGGCGGAAACGATGTGGCTTCTTAACACCGCCGGTGGCTGGTGCGCTCTTACGGGCAGCCTTAGTAGCCAATTGCTTACGAGGGGCTTTGCCACCAGTCGATTTACGGGCAGTTTGCTTAGTACGAGCCATTTTTCACTTTTAGTTATTTTTTTTCACTTCACAAGATATGAACACAAACACTGTTAACACTGTATTAATCGTGCTGCGACCATGATGTCGACCTTTTATAGAAAAAATTCGTTGGTAAAGAACGCACAAGATCTAAACTCACCCTTAGTATGAGTGTGTGTGTGTAGTTAGTTGCTATGCATACTATACGAAGGTGAAACGAAAGAATACGAAAGTATAGTCGTGTGTTGTCAGTAGGTTTGAAATATGCTACGATTTTGTATAAATACGAGCCGTTTCTGGGCGGATAGCATTAGTTCTTGTGCATCGTTTGTGAAGTGTTAAGTGAAAAAATCTAAAGTGAAAAATGACTGGTCGTGGTAAAGGTGGCAAAGGCTTGGGAAAAGGTGGCGCTAAACGTCATCGTAAAGTGTTGCGTGATAACATCCAAGGTATCACCAAGCCTGCAATCAGACGTTTGGCTCGTCGTGGCGGTGTAAAACGTATCTCTGGATTGATTTACGAAGAAACTCGTGGTGTTCTGAAGGTGTTTTTGGAAAACGTTATTCGTGATGCCGTCACATACACCGAACACGCCAAGCGTAAAACCGTCACCGCTATGGATGTCGTCTACGCTTTGAAGAGACAAGGCCGCACTTTGTACGGTTTCGGCGGTTAAACATTTTTTTGACGTCATATGGAGAAAAAAGAAAAACTTTAAAAAAACAATCGGTCCTTTTCAGGACCACAAAAATTTTTTAAAAGGAGAATCTTTCTTGTTGAAAACATATTTAAATTTCAGGTGTAAATAAAAATGATCATGAAATATTTTCGAAAAGAGAATATGTATTTTTAATTGAATTTCAGCTGTATATAAAATAAATTGAAATTATAGAGAAATTTCTCTGAGGAGAGAAAAATTAAATTTTTCCCGCCAATAAAGAAAATCATTTCAAACTACATATGGCACTGTTCTGTTCTTTGTTCGTCGAAATGCATACGCTTATAAAGAATTTACCCCATGCAAACACAATGGTATACAGAAAAATTGGTATACATACCAAATACCAGCATATGCCATATTCGTAGATACACACATACCAATACATTGAAAACTCCCATTGCTTTGTGTTTGGCTTTCTCTTTTTTCACTTCATTTCATCATAATTTTAATTTTGTTTCAAAGAATTTGAGAATTTACTGACAAAATAAAATAGATTTTGGATGTAAAAAAAATTTTAGAGTACTTTAGATGTGTTTGTAGTCATTACCCATTTTATTTTTTATAAAATTGGACTTTTATATTAACTTTTAATTTTTTGCTAACAAAGGAATTTTCTATTGCCTTTTTGTTCAGAATGTATAATTAATTTAGAAAATTTGAAAAATATTAAAAGAAACTAAATTAATCAAAGAGTTTTGTGTAATTTGAGAAACGGTGTCAATAATACGATTTTTCGGCATTTTCGAACAACTATTCTCTTTTCTTACATCCCTGCATTATTTGGGCAAACGTGTAATTTCATAGTATTTGTGCTTTCCAATTAGAAATCTATAAGAATTCACGCATACATTCATACGCAAAAACCAGAATTCTCGCACACAACCACGACAACATCACGATCACATGCTTCGTACTCCGTCTCTCTCTCTCCACAACTTCGTTTTTTGTTTATTTTCTCAAAGAAATCGAGTACGCCGCGCTTGGCTGTACTCAAGGCGGTAGATACGCAAACACACAGATACACGCCATGTTTATTTGCCAAACCAGGGATGATGGGCATACATACATAAGTAAAAGATATTAGAGCGTACAGTGAAAGAAAATATTGAACATCTGCGGAAATTTTCCTATGAAAAATAATTTTTATTTACAAATAAATATATTTAGGTTTGAATAATTGTTTTTCTCTTTTTAAAAATTTTTTGTCGTCCTGAAAAGGACGGATTGTTTCGAATAGATACGAGATGGTCTGTATTTACATTTTTCTGTGATTTTGCATAATAATTTAAGCCTTCTTTTCGGTCTTCTTGGGCAGAAGTACAGCTTGGATGTTTGGCAAAACACCACCTTGGGCAATTGTGACGCCAGACAACAATTTGTTCAATTCTTCGTCGTTGCGGATGGCCAATTGCAAATGACGAGGGATAATTCTGGTCTTCTTGTTGTCACGAGCAGCATTACCAGCCAATTCCAAAACTTCAGCGGCCAAGTATTCCATAACGGCAGCTAAGTACACTGGAGCACCGGCACCAACACGTTCAGCATAGTTGCCTTTGCGCAACAAACGATGAATACGACCGACGGGGAATTGTAGTCCAGCACGATTGGAACGAGACTTTGCCTTTCCCTTAACTTTGCCACCTTTACCACGACCAGACATTTTCACTTATTTTTTCTTTTAGTTAACACTTCACTTAAGCACTGAAACACAAATGATACCAGTTCACCGTAGAATCGTGTGTATTTATACTTTTTCTCTCTGCTCTTTCTCCACATGAGGGTTGTTTTGTTAAACGAACCGACCGACGTGTGTTAGTCGATGGTTTTGTACACGAAATTGTACATAAGTCGGGCGTTTAGCCTCACAAACACAAAATTGTGAACAGTGTTAAAAGTGTTTGTGTGATTTTTAAATTAAAGTGAAAAATGCCTCCTAAAGCCAGTGGTAAAGCAGCGAAGAAGGCCGGCAAAGCCCAAAAGAACATCGCAAAGGGCGATAAGACCAAGAGACGTGCCAAGCGCAAGGAAAGTTATGCCATCTACATTTACAAAGTGTTGAAGCAAGTCCATCCCGATACTGGTATTTCCTCGAAGGCCATGAGCATCATGAACAGTTTCGTCAATGACATTTTCGAACGTATTGCCGCTGAAGCATCTCGTTTGGCTCACTACAACAAACGTTCTACCATCACCAGTCGGGAAATTCAAACTGCTGTCCGTCTTTTGTTGCCCGGTGAATTGGCTAAGCACGCTGTCAGTGAAGGTACCAAGGCTGTTACTAAATACACCAGCTCCAAGTAAATTCCTTACTTCATCCGTCGCGAATATAATTTACTCCAAAACAAAGGCCCTTTTCAGGGCCACAAAAACAATTTCAAAAGAGAATACTTTTTCAAATGAAACTTACCAAAATAAATATAAAACTATTTGATTATTTGCTCTACCAAAAATAAATAAATGCAACTATTTTTCTATGAAATGTTTTTTCCAGATATGTATATGAAAATCGTTTTACCGACGGCATATTTGATTGATTTTTCATATGGACGAATTTATGTCCAACATATGTGAAAAATCTCAGGTGTGTTTGCCGTCGGTACCTTGATTTTGCCGTAATATGATTTTTCCTTTCAGGTATTTGAGAAATGTGTTTTGCCGCCGGCAAAAATTACTCAAAATAAAGACGGAAATGTGTTTTGTCAAATTGATAACTAATTACTATTACTTTTATGGCTCTGACTAATTTAATCTACTTGTGTCACAGACTGTAAAATCCTTGGACTAGCGCGAATTACCCATTTTGTGTCTCATAAAAACATGCATTTAATTTAACACCCCAACAATTATTACCTAGTTCTGTGTTTTGTTTGTCATTTTCTGAAAATTCATCGAAATTACTTAACATACGTATGTTGTATTTAGGTAGTTTGATTAGGATTATTTGGTCTCTTTTTGAAAAATATTTGTAGCCCTGAAAAGGGCTTTTAGATATAATGTTTTCGAATATCGAAAAAAAATCATGTGTTGAAAGTAATTGCTTTGGGAAAAAATTACTTTTTGGCGGCGGTCTTCTTGGCAGCGGGTTTCTTTGGCGAAGCAGCAGCCTTTTTCGATTTGGCAGCAACTGCGCTCTTTGCCTTGGGTGCCTTTGGTTTGGTGGCAGATGCCTTTGCGGGAGCCTTGGCTGGTTTAGCTTTGACAGTGCCGGCCTTTTTGACGGTCTTAGCCTTTGCCTTTTCTGTCTTCTTCTTTTCGGCGGTTTTCTTGGCGGCCGATGGTTTTTTGGCAGCAGCCTTCTTTTCGCCGGCGGCAGCCTTTTTGGGAGCGGCCTTCTTCTTTTTGTCACCAGCAGCGGGAGCCTTCTTCTTCTTTTCGGCGGTAGTTTTTGCCTTGGGTTCCTTGGAAGCGGCAGGCGACAATTTGAATGAACCGGAGGCACCCTTACCCTTGGTCTGAATCAATTTACCGCTGGCAACGGCGCTCTTCAAGTACTTCTTGATGAAAGGTGCCAATTTCTGGGCATCGACTTTGTATGTACCGGCCAGGTACTTCTTGATGGCGGGCAGAGATGAACCACCGCGTTCTTTCAATGTTTTGATGGCAGCATCGACCATTTGTTGTGTTGGTGGATGAGTTGGAGCGGCTGATGGTTTCTTTGCCTTGGCGGCAGCAGCCTTCTTGGGAGTCTTTTTCTCAACAGCGGCAACTGGTGCGGCGGTGGCTTCAACAACAGCAGAGTCAGACATTTTCACTTTTTTTGTTTTAGTTAGTAACTATGACGAACGAAATTTAATTCACTGGTATATATTTGTATTTTTTACTTGCTTGCTTTATTGAATTCGATGTCCTTAATACAATATTTAAATGCGCTTAAGTGCTAACATTAGTCATTCTTACATTATTACTAACATACTTAAAGTATTTTTCTAGTACTATATATTCTAACGTTTATATGTTGTAGTTATACATACATGTCACTTATACTAAATCTATAATATATCAAAAAATTTCCCCCAAAATACGAATTACTAAAAAGGGAATTACTCATCATTTTTTTTTATATAAAACTTAAATTAACACTTATAACTACTATTTACAATATAGGGTGAACCATTGTCTGTTCCAGTTATTGGCATGTGTTGTATACGAGATCGTCCAAGTCAAAACTACCTAACCTTCGATGGTAGAATAGGAGCTTACCATCTCTATACAAAATACCCTCCCTCTCCAGAGTCAAAAGACCGACAGGAGGTCGGTAGTTATCCTCTAGTAGTCTTAGTAGATTGGTATCTAGCTGAAGACTATCCCTAACCAGTCCGTTATCCAAGGAGGCAGACCTATCTAGGAACCGAAGTGCCCCATTCATTAAAAATACGTCAATCCGATCGAAACCGGCCGCGTTATAAATGGTTCTACAAGAAGGTCTTCTTATAGTTCCGTCCTCAGCAATGGTGGGTGGCAAACACAGGCAAGATACCAGTATCCGCCGTTCCCACCTCCTAAGTCTCTCCATCTGGGCGGATGAGATTCCAAACCAGACGGGGAAAGCATAGGACAAGATAGGCCTTATGATCTGTTTATAGATCAGCAGCCTAACATCGGTACTAAGACCCCTCCTGCGTCGTAAAGTCGCATGGTAGAGGTAAAAAATTCGTTTAGCCTTGGCCAATATGTGATCCATATGCCTATAGAACTCAAAATTGGTTTGGAAAATGACCCCAAGGTACTTAATTGTGTCCGAGGTCCTAATCGGGCTATTCCCTATCCGGATGTCAGGAACATAACTCCTGACATTTGGGTAAAGAAATCGCCGTTTCCCCTTAAAAATAATGCTGTCACATTTTGCTATGTTCAGCGTCAGTTTCCATCTGTCGAAATAAGTCGATAACTCTGAAAGATAGTCATTCAGTCTTGCGTTAGCGGTAGAAGCTACAGGCCCCGATGAGGCAATAAGTATGTCGTCAGCATAAATTAACAGCAAGTCACCCTGGGGTGGTTGCGGAATGTCACATAAAAGTATATTGTAGAGGACTGGTCCCAGAAGTGAGCCCTGTGGCACCCCTGCCACAACGTCTCTACTGTCCGAAAGTTGGTCCCCTACTTTAATCTGAAAGGTGCGGCCTCTGAGGAAGCTCGCAACAATCCTACAGGTGTTGCCACCGAATCCTAGTGTCAGCATCTTGTACAAGATACCGCCGTGCCATGCAGTGTCAAAAGCCTTGGCAAAGTCAAGACTGACAGCCATGGTAGCGTATTTCTTGTTCAATGACCTGGTAACGTAGTTCGTCAGCACCGAAAGTGCATGAGACGTCGAGTGTCCCTTCCGAAACCCGAACTGGCTGTCCGAGAGTATCCTCCGGTCCTCGATTGTCTCCCTAATCCTCGAGAGCACAAAGTGCTCGAAAAGTTTACCAAAAGCCGATAGAAGGGATATCGGTCGGTAGCTACCAGTCCGCTTGGGATCAGAGCCGGGTTTTAAGATAGGAACCGTTAGAGATTCCTTCCAAGCCCCCGGGAAATAACCCAAGTTTAGGCAGTGGTTAAAGATCACTGACAAGAATGTCCAAACCACTAAGCCCGTCTTCTTCAAGACTATGTCCGGGACACCGTCCACACCAGCAGACCTACGGTTCGGTTTTCCCCTCAAGGCCTCACCTACGTCCAGTGGCGTCACAAATCCAAGATCCTGCCAGGTCCTCGCGTTGCCGCGAGTAGAACCGTCAGCAGTCACTACGTCGCCAAACTGTACGATGGGACTAACGTCATCCAAAACCGAAGTATCCCCTTCAACAATATTGTCAAAAGGAATTCTGTTCCGGTCTTGATTAGGTCGTCCTCCCTGAACACTGTCTGCTAAGAGATTTGCCTTACCGTAGTCATCCGGAACTAACACACCGTCCGTGTCTAATAGATCCGAAATAGGCTCTCTGGTGTTTATACCAGCAGCCGCTTTCACCCGTCGGAATGTTCGATTGTCACCTCGTATATCCTCAAGATAACGAGTCCAATGAACTTTCTCAAACTCAGAGATAGCACCCTGGATAATTCTATCCAAGTTGCGTATCTGAGCCTTGAGAATGCCGTGCCGACCAGGGTCTTCTGATCTATGCAAAGTCCGTCGTAGACGCTTCTTTTCCCGTATAAAATTTAATATATGCGGTGGAAGTCGTCGGAGTCCTTTATGCCCAGTGGAAAACCTGGGTATAGTCTCTTCCATAGAATCACGAAATGCCGTGGTCATGACGCCCACGCACTGGTCTATTTCGCCAGTAGTAACATTTCGGTCAACTGGTAGTCCGTAGTCGCCCAGTCTCCGTTCGAGTCGGTTGTTGAACCTATTGATGTCCATTTTGTCAAAGTCAAAAAACGTCTGTCGACTGTTGCCTGACGCAAGCCCATCCCCAGTCACTATGATCTCCACAGCCCTGTGGTCAGATTCATAGTCTAGAGTTCTGAGGCCAATGCCTTCAGCCTCGCCTTCAAATGTGAGACCCGGGGATACCATGAAGATATCGATGTAGGAATTTGTTCCATTACCGTATCTTGTGGGTCCATCGGTATTCACAATGCGGAGGGCAGGACATTGCACTAGATAATTGTACAATGTACTGCCCGCATGATTGTAGGCGTCACCGCCCCAATTGGGATGTCTGGCATTCAGGTCGCCCCCAGCCAAAACATCACCATGACCTAGCATATGTTGCAAAGGGTCCAAGTCCTTCCAGTCCGGTACAGACTGGGGTCTTCGGTACAAAGCGACAGTGGTCAGCCATGTGCCGTCAAGTTTCTTAATTCTAACGCAAGTATTTTCTATGTTCCCGAGGTTTAAGATAACCCTCTCGGAACATATACCCTCTTTAACTAAGATCGCGGTACCTCCACCACGATTTTGACTATTCTGACTATTTGTCCTATTCTGTCTATACATTGTATAGCCCTTAAAATTCAGTCGGTGAAAAGGGGAAAGTTTGTGTTCTGCGAGAAGAACAATGTCCGGTCTATGCCTTTTTAGAAATAAATCTAAGTAATGTCTCCTATGTAAAGAAATAAGAGAATTTACATTAACAAAAATGCATTTAATATTATTAAACATTAAATACAATAGATTGTGCTATTGCTAGCAATGCCCTAGCCTTTTCTTCCCTAGATTGCAGAGCATGGTATTCACCAGCATGCTTCTGCATTTTACCTATAATGGACAAGAGGTCCACGCCGAAGTACTCCTTGCTGTCGTTGCTAAAGACGTCAAGGGTGCTTAAATTGCCCTGTCGAGGCCCAGCAGCAACCGAAGTCCGCCCCGCTGCAGCAGCGTAGGAAACCCCACTTCGAATATTGCTGGGACACTGTGCTGGTCGTACACCAGTCACTACACCGGCAGTCGGTGCCTTGTTTATAGCCTTAGCGGCTGAAATATTCTCCTTCCTCTTGGCGAGGAAAGATTTTCGCTTTGGACAGTCCTTTGAACTGGCAGCATGTCCATCAGCGTTGCAGTTTACACATTTAAGTGTAAACCGCGAAGTCCTGGCGATGGCACCGGTAGCGGGGTCGGTTGTTAAAACCAACTCACCAGGCGCGGTCTTCGCAGGAATGACACATTTTCCGGGGCCATGTGCACCACCGCACTTGACGCACCGGTAAGGCATGCCACAATTGGCAGCCACGTGCCCGAAACGTTGGCAGTTGAAGCACTGCGTAACGCCCTTCTTCTTGTCCCTATCGATCCTGACTTTACAAGATAGAATGAACTCTATCTTGTAGAAAGCCCCTATGTCCGAGGCTTTAGACAAACGGACAAGCCATTTGCCCCAACCCAATTTAACAATCTTGAGGATTTCAAGATTTAAATTGGTGGCAGCCAAGTACGAGCGAAGGTCTTCTTCGTCGTATGTGTCCGAAAGTCCGTTAATCACCGTAGCGTACGGCTTTAGGTCCTTCGGCGTAAAAGTGTAAAAACTTCGTTTCTGCTCTATAAGCATACCGCGAACCTTTTGAAGGTCTTCTAAACTAAACATGCTGATGTTTGTCATGTTTTTATTAATCAGTTTACAGGAAAAATTCCTGTGTCCTAATGTCTTAGTCATGTCCGTCGTTAGTGTCTTGACGTTCATTTCATATACTGTGATAACTGGGACAGACTTACCCCGGTTTTTCTTGGTTTTGCGTTGTGCTGGCTTGGATGCAAATTTCTTTTCCTGAGCTGGCTTAGGTGCAGCTTTCCTATCCAGTGCTGGCTTAGCAGGACCAGCTGTAGCAGTTTTACTGCTTACAGTCTTCTTCGATGTAGATGGTGTGGGGACCTCCTTCTTCCTTTGCTGTTGCACCGGCGGTGTGCGAACAGCTTGAGACGCCGGCGTTGCGCTCAAAACCTTTATTCGTGGCACTGGCGGTGTGCTCACGGAAGTCCCTGAAGCCTGTGGCGTTGCTTCCTCTGGGACATCTTCATCCATAACACTGTCTTCGTCATCTGAAGACAAGCGTTCTTCCAATTCTTCGATGCGTTTTCTTAACAACGCATTCTCTTCTAGCAATTTATTGAAATTGCTTACGAGGGTATCGAACTCCAACTTCGATACCTGTTCTGACGTCCTGTTCCAGCATCCTCCTCTTCGCAGAGCTAGGAAGATCCGCCATTGCAGGTACAGTCAAATCTGCACGTGTTTGGGTTGTTTGTGTTTTTCCCACTTTTTTATGAGGGGGCACTTTATTACCCTTAATCCACAATTCACTTAGGGAAAAACCCTTTCACTTTTATTGCACTACACTTTAAAAACACACTGTTAGCAGGTAAATACACTTTCCGCGGTTAAAAAACACGTCCGTCTCCGACGAGCGTTAAACACGAACTCCTTGTTGTCTTTCTTTCATTTCTTTGTATTTTTTACTTGCTTGCTTTATTGAATTCGATGTCCTTAATACAATATTTAAATGCGCTTAAGAGCTAACATTAGTCATTCTTACATTATTACTAACATACTTAAAGTATTTTTCTAGTACTATATATTCTAACGTTTATATGTTGTAGTTATACATACATGTCACTTATACTAAATCTATAATATATCAAAAAATTTCCCCCAAAATACGAATTACTAAAAAGGGAATTACTCATCATTTTTTTTTTTATATATAAAACTTAAATTAACACTTATCACTAACACTTATAACTACTATTTACAATATAGGGTGAACCATTGTCTGTTCCAGTTATTGGCATGTGTTGTAAACGAGATCGTCCAAGTCAAAACTACCTAACCTTCGATGGTAGAATAGGAGCTTACCATCTCTATACAAAATACCCTCCCTCTCCAGAGTCAAAAGACCGACAGGAGGTCGGTAGTTGTCCTCTAGTAGTCTTAGTAGATTGGTATCTAGCTGAAGACTATCCCTAACCAGTCCGTTATCCAAGGAGGCAGACCTATCTAGGAACCGAAGTGCCCCATTCATTAAAAATACGTCAATCCGATCGAAACCGGCCGCGTTATAAATGGTTCTACAAGAAGGTCTTCTTATAGTTCCGTCCTCAGCAATGGTGGGTGGCAAACACAGGCAAGATTCTAGTATCCGCCGTTCCCACCTCCTAAGTCTCTCCATCTGGGCGGATGAGATTCCAAACCAGACGGGGAAAGCATAGGACAAGATAGGCCTTATGATCTGTTTATAGATCAGCAGCCTAACCTCGGTACTAAGACCCCTCCTGCGGCGTAAAGTCGCATGGTAGAGGTAAAAAATTCGTTTAGCCTTGGCCAATATGTGATCCATATGCCTATAGAACTCAAAATTGGTTTGGAAAATGACCCCAAGGTACTTAATTGTGTCCGAGGTCCTAATCGGGCTATTCCCTATCCGGATGTCAGGAACATAACTCCTGACATTTGGGTAAAGAAATCGCCGTTTCCCCTTAAAAATAATGCTGTCACATTTTGCTATGTTCAGCGTCAGTTTCCATCTGTCGAAATAAGTCGATAATTCTGAAAGATAGTCATTCAGTCTTGCGTTAGCGGTAGAAGCTACAGGCCCCGATGAGGCAATAAGTATGTCGTCAGCATAAATTAACAGCAAGTCACCCTGGGGTGGTTGCGGAATGTCACATAAAAGTATATTGTAGAGGACTGGTCCCAGAAGTGAGCCCTGTGGCACCCCTGCCACAACGTCTCTACTGTCCGAAAGTTGGTCCCCAACTTTAATCTTAAAGGTGCGGCCTCTGAGGAAGCTCGCAACAATCCTACAGGTGTTGCCACCGAATCCTAGTGTCAGCATCTTGTACAAGATACCGCCGTGCCATGCAGTGTCAAAAGCCTTGGCAAAGTCAAGGCTGACAGCCATGGTAGCGTATTTCTTGTTCAATGACCTGGTAACGTAGTTCGTCAGCACCGAAAGTGCATGAGACGTCGAGTGTCCCTTCCGAAACCCGAACTGGCTGTCCGAGAGTATCCTCCGGTCCTCGATTGTCTCCCTAATCCTCGAGAGCACAAAGTGCTCGAAAAGTTTACCAAAAGCCGATAGAAGGGATATCGGTCGGTAGCTACCAGTCCGCTTGGGATCAGAACCGGGTTTTAAGATAGGAACCGTTAGAGATTCCTTCCAAGCCCCCGGGAAATAACCCAAGTTTAGGCAGTGGTTAAAGATCACTGACAAGAATGTCCAAACCACTAAGCCCGTCTTCTTCAAGACTATGTCCGGGACACCGTCCACACCAGCAGATCTACGGTTCGGTTTTCCCCTCAAGGCCTCACCTACGTCCAGTGGCGTCACAAATCCAAGATCCTGCCAGGTCCTCGCGTTGCCGCGAGTAGAACCGTCAGCAGTCACTACGTCGCCAAACTGTACGATGGGACTAACGTCATCCAAAACCGAAGTTTCCCCTTCAACAATATTGTCAAAAGGAATTCTGTTCCGGTCTTGATTAGGTCGTCCTCCCTGAACACTGTCTGCTAAGAGATTTGCCTTACCGTAGTCATCCGGAACTAACACACCGTCCGTGTCTAATAGATCCGAAATAGGCTCTCTGGTGTTTATACCAGCAGCCGCTTTCACCCGTCGGAATGTTCGATTGTCAACTCGTATATCCTCAAGATAACGAGTCCAATGAACTTTCTCAAACTCAGAGATAGCGCCCTGGATAATTCTATCCAAGTTGCGTATCTGAGCCTTGAGAATGCCGTGCCGACCAGGGTCTTCTGATCTATGCAAAGTCCGTCGTAGACGCTTCTTTTCCCGTATAAAATTTAATATATGCGGTGGAAGTCGTCGGAGTCCTTTATGTCCATTGGAAAACCTGGGAATAGTCTCTTCCATAGAGTCACGAAATGCCGTGGTCATGACGCCCACGCACTGGTCTATTTCACCAGTAGTAACATTTCGGTCTACTGGTAGTCCGTAGTCTCCCAGTCTCCGTTCGAGTCGGTTGTTGAACCTATTAATGTCCATTTTGTCAAAGTCAAAAAACGTCTGTCGACTGTTGCCTGACGCAAGCCCATCCCCAGTCACTATGATCTCCACAGCCCTGTGGTCAGATTCATAGTCTAGAGTTCTGAGGCCAATGCCTTCAGCCTCGCCTTCAAATGTGAGACCCGGGGATACCATGAAGATATCGATGTAGGAATTTGTTCCATTACCGTATCTTGTGGGTCCATCGGTATTCACAATGCGGAGGGCAGGACATTGCACTAGATAATTGTACAATGTACTGCCCGCATGATTGTAGGCGTCACCGCCCCAATTGGGATGTCTGGCATTCAGGTCGCCCCCAGCCAAAACATCACCATGACCTAGCATATGTTGCAAAGGGTCCAAGTCCTTCCAGTCCGGTACAGACTGGGGTCTTCGGTACAAAGCGACAGTGGTCAGCCATGTGCCGTCAAGTTTCTTAACTCTAACGCAAGTATTTTCTATGTTCCCGAGGTTTAAGATAACCCTCTCGGAACATATACCCTCTTTAACTAAAATCGCGGTACCTCCACCACGATTTTGACTATTCTGACTATTTGTCCTATTCTGTCTATACATTGTATAGCCCTTAAAATTCAGTCGGTGAAAAGGGGAAAGTTTGTGTTCTGCGAGAAGAACAATGTCCGGTCTATGCCTTTTTAGAAATAAATCTAAGTAATGTCTCCTATGTAAAGAAATAAGAGAATTTACATTAACAAAGATGCATTTAATATTATTAAACATTAAATACAATAGATTGTGCTATTGCTAGCAATGCCCTAGCCTTTTCTTCCCTAGATTGCAGAGCATGGTATTCACCAGCATGCTTCTGCATTTTACCTATAATGGACAAGAGGTCCACGCCGAAGTACTCCTTGCTGTCGTTGCTAAAGACGTCAAGGGTGCTTAAATTGCCCTGTCGAGGCCCAGCAGCAACCGAAGTCCGCCCCGCTGCAGCAGCGTAGGAAACCCCACTTCGAATATTGCTGGGACACTGTGCTGGTCGTACACCAGTCACTACACCGGCAGTCGGTGCCTTGTTTATAGCCTTAGCGGCTGAAATATTCTCCTTCCTCTTGGCGAGGAAAGATTTTCGCTTTGGACAGTCCTTTGAACTGGCAGCATGTCCATCAGCGTTGCAGTTTACACATTTAAGTGTAAACCGCGAAGTCCTGGAGATGGCACCGGTAGCGGGGTCGGTTGTTAAAACCAACTCACCAGGCGCGGTCTTCGCAGGAATGACACATTTTCCGGGGCCATGTGCACCACCGCACTTGACGCACCGGTAAGGCATGCCACAATTGGCAGCCACGTGCCCGAAACGTTGGCAGTTGAAGCACTGCGTAACGCCCTTCTTCTTGTCCCTATCGATCCTGACTTTACAAGATAGAATGAACTCTATCTTGTAGAAAGCCCCTATGTCCGAGGCTTTAGACAAATGGACAAGCCATTTGCCCCAACCCAATTTAACAATCTTGAGGATTTCAAGATTTAAGTTGGTGGCAGCCAAGTACGAGCGAAGGTCTTCTTCGTCGTATGTGTCCGAAAGTCCGTTAATCACCGTAGCGTACGGCTTTAGGTCCTTCGGCGTAAAAGTGTAAAAACTTCGTTTCTGCTCTATAAGCATACCGCGAACCTTTTGAAGGTCTTCTAAACTATACATGCTGATGTTTGTCATGTTTTTATTAATCAGTTTACAGGAAAAATTCCTGTGTCCTAATACCTTAGTCATGTCCGTCGTTAGTGTCTTGACGTTCATTTCATATACTGTAATAACTGGGACAGACTTACCCCGGTTTTTCTTGGTTTTGTGGTGTGCTGGTTTGGATACAGCTTTCTTATCTTGTGCTGGCTTAGGTGCAGCTTTCCTATCCAGTGCTGGCTTAGCAGGTCCAGCTGTAGCAGTTTTACTGCTTCCAGTCTTCTTCGATGTAGATGGTGTGGTGACCTCCTTCTTCCTTTGCTGTTGCACCGGCGGTGTGCGAACAGCTTGAGACGCCGGCGTTGCGCTCAAAACCTTTATTCGTGGCACTGGCGGTGTGCTCACGGAAGTCCCTGAAGCCTGTGACGTTGCTTCCTCTGGGACATCTTCATCCATAACACTGTCTTCGTCATCTGAAGACAAGCGTTCTTCCAATTCTTCGATGCGTTTTCTTAACAACGCATTCTCTTCTAGCAATTTATTGAAATTGCTTACGAGGGTATCGAACTCCAACTTCGATACCTGGCAGGTACTGACGTCCTGTTCCAGCATCCTCTTCTTCGCTGAGCTAGGAAGATCCGCCATCTCAGGTACAGCCAAATCTGCACGTGTTTGGGTTGTTTGTGTTTTTCCCACTTTTTTATGAGGGGACACTTTATTACCCTTAATCCACAATTCACTTAGGGAAAAACCCTTTCACTTTTATTGCAATACACTTTAAAAACACACTGTTAACAGGTAAACACACTTTCCGCGGTTAAAAAACACGTCCGTCTCCGACGAGCGATAAACACGAACTCTTTGTATTTTTTACCGGTAATTTCGCATACATCGAAAACATGAGAAGTGCATAGTAGTCCACTTTTATATTTGGCCGGAATTTGTGTGGCGTAATTTTAAAAATGAATAAAAGTTTTGGAGGAAATATTGAATTGGCAATGATATTGTTAATATTTTTGAAAAGTATTTAATATCGTTATTTAATATAGATATGTAGCTATGTGGGAAAGAAAATTTCAGCGAATTTCCGCCGACCGTTTAGAAGTTATGAACGTTTAAGTTGAAAGATTGTTAAAAAGTTGTGGTAAATTTGCAAGAAAATTGTGAAAATTGAAGAGTTTTCGTAAAAAATCGAACTTGAAGTATAGATAGGAATAAAATCACATATGTTTTCTTTGGAATAAAGTAAAAATTGCATCGAAAATGAATTTTTTTGTGGTAAAAATCTTGACATATATTCAGTGGTCTTTGACAGTGCAATTCCTCATGTCGGAATATTTTCCATGGATAAAAGTTTTTCTGCATTATTATTTGAAAGCTTAATTGTGGTAATGTTTTAGGAAAATTTCTTAAAAATTGCACTAGAATTCGTACGTTTGTATAAAAATATAACATAATTCATTGAAACTATTAATTTTTGTTGAAAAGTGTCGATTTGTAAAAAATTGCCAAAGCACCTATGAACGGTGTTGGCCAGTATGGCAATATTTTCAGAGTACTCGAATTTTGTTAAAGTTAATAATTTTTGTAAAATTTAAATATTCACACACTATTAAACAGAATACTGATAAATATAAAATAAAATTCATGAAAAAAATTAAAATTCAGTTGTGGGCAAAATTAACGAATTTTAAATACCTTACTATCTATTGGTTTTTCTGACGGGATTCAATGAAAACATGATGTTATGAATGGTTTGATGAAGAAAAAAATCAAAAATACGCCTAATTTTGTACAAAGAGTAGAAAAATTGCGAAATTCAGTGTGAATCATAAATATGAGTGAAATAATAAAATCTAAAGAAATTCCGAAAAATCATAATTTTGTACCAAGAAAAAATGCGAAATGGAAAAACATTCCATGAGTGAAATCAACATTCAGCTATTTTTTTTTGGGGAAACCAAGAAAAAGCATAAAAATGAAAAATAATTTTGTACAGAGAAAAAAATTAGAAAATGAAAAAAATCCATGAGGAGATCAGTATGTCCATATTCGGACAATATTTTTTTGGGAATCAAGAAAAAGTTGAAAATTTTGGAAAAATCTTTAAAATACTTGACTATTTTAGCTTTATTCGAAATAAGAAAAAATAATTCAATGAAAGCATATAGCTCTCTATAAAATTTTGTGAAAATATATTTTCATAGTTGCTGAAAAATCATGAAAAGCATAGCTGAAAAATAAAAAAGTTCATAAATTCGCTCTCATGTTGGGCAAATTGTAGCATATCGTCAGAATATTGTAAATGCAAGCTAAAAATATTTTATTTATTTTAAAAATAATAATAATGTTTTGTTTGTTTAAAATAATATTCTCTTTTTCATAAATTTGTTGTGGTCCTGAAAAGGACCGATTGTTTTTGAATAAAAATGTTGGCTTTTTTAAAGAAGAGATGTGTTTTAATTTAAGCACGTTCTCCACGAATACGTCTGGCCAATTGGATATCCTTGGGCATGATAGTGACACGCTTGGCATGGATGGCGCACAAGTTGGTATCTTCGAAAAGACCGACCAAGTAGGCTTCGCTAGCTTCTTGCAGAGCCATGACAGCAGAACTTTGGAAACGCAAATCTGTCTTGAAATCTTGGGCGATTTCACGCACCAAACGCTGGAAGGGCAATTTGCGGATCAACAACTCAGTGCTCTTTTGGTAGCGACGAATTTCACGAAGAGCGACGGTACCGGGGCGGAAACGATGTGGCTTCTTAACACCGCCGGTGGCTGGTGCGCTCTTACGGGCAGCCTTAGTAGCCAATTGCTTACGAGGGGCTTTGCCACCAGTCGATTTACGGGCAGTTTGCTTAGTACGAGCCATTTTTCACTTTTAGTTTTTTTTCACTTCACAAGATATGAACACAAACACTGTTAACACTGTATTAATCGTGCTGCGACCATGATGTCGACCTTTTATAGAAAAAATTCGTTGGTAAAGAACGCACAAGATCTAAACTCACCCTTAGTATGAGTGTGTGTGTGTAGTTAGTTGCTATGCATACTATACGAAGGTGAAACGAAAGAATACGAAAGTATAGTCGTGTGTTGTCAGTAGGTTTGAAATATGCTACGATTTTGTATAAATACGAGCCGTTTCTGGGCGGATAGCATTAGTTCTTGTGCATCGTTTGTGAAGTGTTAAGTGAAAAAATCTAAAGTGAAAAATGACTGGTCGTGGTAAAGGTGGCAAAGGCTTGGGAAAAGGTGGCGCTAAACGTCATCGTAAAGTGTTGCGTGATAACATCCAAGGTATCACCAAGCCTGCAATCAGACGTTTGGCTCGTCGTGGCGGTGTAAAACGTATCTCTGGATTGATTTACGAAGAAACTCGTGGTGTTCTGAAGGTGTTTTTGGAAAACGTTATTCGTGATGCCGTCACATACACCGAACACGCCAAGCGTAAAACCGTCACCGCTATGGATGTCGTCTACGCTTTGAAGAGACAAGGCCGCACTTTGTACGGTTTCGGCGGTTAAACATTTTTTTGACGTCATATGGAGAAAAAAGAAAAACTTTAAAAAAACAATCGGTCCTTTTCAGGACCACAAACATTTTTTAAAAGGAGAATCTTTCTTGTTGAAAACATATTTAAATTTCAGGTGTAAATAAAAATGATCATGAAATATTTTCGAAAAGAGAATATGTATTTTTAATTGAATTTCAGCTGTATATAAAATAAATTGAAATTATAGAGAAATTTCTCTGAGGAGAGAAAAATTAAATTTTTCCCGCCAATAAAGAAAATCATTTCAAACTACATATGGCACTGTTCTGTTCTTTGTTCGTCGAAATGCATACGCTTATAAAGAATTTACCCCATGCAAACACAATGGTATACAGAAAAATTGGTATACATACCAAATACCAGCATATGCCATATTCGTAGATACACACATACCAATACATTGAAAACTCCCATTGCTTTGTGTTTGGCTTTCTCTTTTTTCACTTCATTTCATCATAATTTTAATTTTGTTTCAAAGAATTTGAGAATTTACTGACAAAATAAAATAGATTTTGGATGTAAAAAAAATTTTAGAGTACTTTAGATGTGTTTGTAGTCATTACCCATTTTATTTTTTATAAAATTGGACTTTTATATTAACTTTTAATTTTTTGCTAACAAAGGAATTTTCTATTGCCTTTTTGTTCAGAATGTATAATTAATTTAGAAAATTTGAAAAATATTAAAAGAAACTAAATTAATCAAAGAGTTTTGTGTAATTTGAGAAACGGTGTCAATAATACGATTTTTCGGCATTTTCGAACAACTATTCTCTTTTCTTACATCCCTGCATTATTTGGGCAAACGTGTAATTTCATAGTATTTGTGCTTTCCAATTAGAAATCTATAAGAATTCACGCATACATTCATACGCAAAAACCAGAATTCTCGCACACAACCACGACAACATCACGATCACATGCTTCGTACTCCGTCTCTCTCTCTCCACAACTTCGTTTTTTGTTTATTTTCTCAAAGAAATCGAGTACGCCGCGCTTGGCTGTACTCAAGGCGGTAGATACGCAAACACACAGATACACGCCATGTTTATTTGCCAAACCAGGGATGATGGGCATACATACATAAGTAAAAGATATTAGAGCGTACAGTGAAAGAAAATATTGAACATCTGCGGAAATTTTCCTATGAAAAATAATTTTTATTTACAAATAAATATATTTAGGTTTGAATAATTGTTTTTCTCTTTTTAAAAATTTTTTGTCGTCCTGAAAAGGACGGATTGTTTCGAATAGATACGAGATGGTCTGTATTTACATTTTTCTGTGATTTTGCATAATAATTTAAGCCTTCTTTTCGGTCTTCTTGGGCAGAAGTACAGCTTGGATGTTTGGCAAAACACCACCTTGGGCAATTGTGACACCAGACAACAATTTGTTCAATTCTTCGTCGTTGCGGATGGCCAATTGCAAATGACGAGGGATAATTCTGGTCTTCTTGTTGTCACGAGCAGCATTACCAGCCAATTCCAAAACTTCAGCGGCCAAGTATTCCATAACGGCAGCTAAGTACACTGGAGCACCGGCACCAACACGTTCAGCATAGTTGCCTTTGCGCAACAAACGATGAATACGACCGACGGGGAATTGTAGTCCAGCACGATTGGAACGAGACTTTGCCTTTCCCTTAACTTTGCCACCTTTACCACGACCAGACATTTTCACTTATTTTTTCTTTTAGTTAACACTTCACTTAAGCACTGAAACACAAATGATACCAGTTCACCGTAGAATCGTGTGTATTTATACTTTTTCTCTCTGCTCTTTCTCCACATGAGGGTTGTTTTGTTAAACGAACCGACCGACGTGTGTTAGTCGATGGTTTTGTACACGAAATTGTACATAAGTCGGGCGTTTAGCCTCACAAACACAAAATTGTGAACAGTGTTAAAAGTGTTTGTGTGATTTTTAAATTAAAGTGAAAAATGCCTCCTAAAGCCAGTGGTAAAGCAGCGAAGAAGGCCGGCAAAGCCCAAAAGAACATCGCAAAGGGCGATAAGACCAAGAGACGTGCCAAGCGCAAGGAAAGTTATGCCATCTACATTTACAAAGTGTTGAAGCAAGTCCATCCCGATACTGGTATTTCCTCGAAGGCCATGAGCATCATGAACAGTTTCGTCAATGACATTTTCGAACGTATTGCCGCTGAAGCATCTCGTTTGGCTCACTACAACAAACGTTCTACCATCACCAGTCGGGAAATTCAAACTGCTGTCCGTCTTTTGTTGCCCGGTGAATTGGCTAAGCACGCTGTCAGTGAAGGTACCAAGGCTGTTACTAAATACACCAGCTCCAAGTAAATTCCTTACTTCATCCGTCGCGAATATAATTTACTCCAAAACAAAGGCCCTTTTCAGGGCCACAAAAACAATTAAAAAAGAGAATAATTTTTCAATATGAAACTTTTTCTACAAAAAAAATAAAGGCAACTATTTTTCTTCAATATAAAACTACCAAAAATAAATAAATGCAACTATTTTTCTATGAAATGTTTTTTTTCCAGATATGTATATGAAAATTGTTTTTCCGACGGCATATTTGATTGATTTTTCATATGGACGAATTTTTGTCCAACATATGTGAAAAATCTCAGGTGTGTTTGCCGTCGGTACCTTGATTTTGCCGTAATATGATTTTTCCTTTCAGGTATTTGAGAAATGTGTTTTGCCGCCGGCAAAAATTACTCAAAATAAAGACGGAAATGTGTTTTGTCAAATTGATAACTAATTACTATTACTTTTATGGCTCTGACTAATTTAATCTACTTGTGTCACAGATTGTAAAATCCTTGGACTAGCGCGAATTACCCATTTCGAGTCTCATAAAAACATGCATTTAATTTAACACCCCAACAGTTATTACCTAGTTCTGTGTCATTTTCTGAAAATTCATCGAAATTACTTAACATACGTATGTTGTATTTAGGTAGTTTGATTAGGATTATTTGGTCTCTTTTTGAAAAATATTTGTAGCCCTGAAAAGGGCTTTTAGATATAATGTTTTCGAATATCGAAAAAAATCATGTGTTGAAAGTAATTGCTTTGGGAAAAAATTACTTTTTGGCGGCGGTCTTCTTGGCAGCGGGTTTCTTTGGCGAAGCAGCAGCCTTTTTCGATTTGGCAGCAACTGCGCTCTTTGCCTTGGGTGCCTTTGGTTTGGTGGCAGATGCCTTTGCGGGAGCCTTGGCTGGTTTAGCTTTGACAGTGCCGGCCTTTTTGACGGTCTTAGCCTTTGCCTTTTCTGTCTTCTTCTTTTCGGCGGTTTTCTTGGCGGCCGATGGTTTTTTGGCAGCAGCCTTCTTTTCGCCGGCGGCAGCCTTTTTGGGAGCGGCCTTCTTCTTTTTGTCACCAGCAGCGGGAGCCTTCTTCTTCTTTTCGGCGGTAGTTTTTGCCTTGGGTTCCTTGGAAGCGGCAGGCGACAATTTGAATGAACCGGAGGCACCCTTACCCTTGGTCTGAATCAATTTACCGCTGGCAACGGCGCTCTTCAAGTACTTCTTGATGAAAGGTGCCAATTTCTGGGCATCGACTTTGTATGTACCGGCCAGGTACTTCTTGATGGCGGGCAGAGATGAACCACCGCGTTCTTTCAATGTTTTGATGGCAGCATCGACCATTTGTTGTGTTGGTGGATGAGTTGGAGCGGCTGATGGTTTCTTTGCCTTGGCGGCAGCAGCCTTCTTGGGAGTCTTTTTCTCAACAGCGGCAACTGGTGCGGCGGTGGCTTCAACAACAGCAGAGTCAGACATTTTCACTTTTTTTGTTTTAGTTAGTAACTACGACGAACGAAATTTAATTCACTGGTATATATTTGTATTTTTTGCTTGCTTTATTGAATTCGATGTCCTTAATACAATATTTAAATGCGCTTAAGAGCTAACATTAGTCATTCTTACATTATTACTAACATACTTAAAGTATTTTTCTAGTACTATATATTCTAACGTTTATATGTTGTAGTTATACATACATGTCACTTATACTAAATCTATAATATATCAAAAAATTTCCCCCAAAATACGAATTACTAAAAAGGGAATTACTCATCATTTTTTTATGTATAAAACTTAAATTAACACTTATCACTAACACTTATAACTACTATTTACAATATAGGGTGAACCATTGTCTGTTCCAGTTATTGGCATGTGTTGTAAACGAGATCGTCCAAGTCAAAACTACCTAACCTTCGATGGTAGAATAGGAGCTTACCATCTCTATACAAAATACCCTCCCTCTCCAGAGTCAAAAGACCGACAGGAGGTCGGTAGTTATCCTCTAGTAGTCTTAGTAGATTGGTATCTAGCTGAAGACTATCCCTAACCAGTCCGTTATCCAAGGAGGCAGACCTATCTAGGAACCGAAGTGCCCCATTCATTAAGAAGACGTCAATCCGATCGAAACCGGCCGCGTTATAAATGGTTCTACAAGAAGGTCTTCTTATAGTTCCGTCCTCAGCAATTGTGGGTGGCAAACACAGGCAAGATACCAGTATCCGCCGTTCCCACCTCCTAAGTCTCTCCATCTGGGCGGATGAGATTCCAAACCAGACAGGGAAAGCATAGGACAAGATAGGCCTTATGATCTGTTTATAGATCAGCAGCCTAACATCGGTACTAAGACCCCTCCTGCGTCGTAAAGTCGCATGGTAGAGGTAAAAAATACGTTTAGCCTTGGCCAATATGTGATCCATATGTCTATAGAACTCAAAATTGGTTTGGAAAATGACCCCAAGGTACTTAATTGTGTCCGAGGTCCTAATCGGGCTATTCCCTATCCGGATATCAGGAGCATAACTCCTGACATTTGGGTAAAGAAATCGCCGTTTCCCCTTAAAAATAATGCTGTCACATTTTGCTATGTTCAGCGTCAGTTTCCATCTGTCGAAATAAGTCGATAACTCTGAAAGATAGTCATTCAGTCTTGCGTTAGCGGTAGAAGCTACAGGCCCCGATGAGGCAATAAGTATGTCGTCAGCATAAATTAACAGCAAGTCACCCTGGGGTGGTTGCGGAATGTCACATAAAAGTATATTGTAGAGGACTGGTCCCAGAAGTGAGCCCTGTGGCACCCCTGCCACAACGTCTCTACTGTCCGAAAGTTGGTCCCCTACTTTAATCTTAAAGGTGCGGCCTCTGAGGAAGCTCGCAACAATCCTACAGGTGTTTCCACCGAATCCTAGTGTCAGCATCTTGTACAAGATACCGCCGTGCCATGCAGTGTCAAAAGCCTTGGCAAAGTCAAGGCTGACAGCCATGGTAGCGTATTTCTTGTTCAATGACCTGGTAACGTAGTTCGTCAGTACCGAAAGTGCATGAGACGTCGAGTGTCCCTTCCGAAACCCGAACTGGCTGTCCGAGAGTATCCTCCGGTCCTCGATTGTCTCCCTAATCCTCGAGAGCACAAAGTGCTCGAAAAGTTTACCAAAAGCCGATAGAAGGGATATCGGTCGGTAGCTACCAGTCCGCTTGGGATCAGAACCGGGTTTTAAGATAGGAACCGTTAGAGATTCCTTCCAAGCCCCCGGGAAATAACCCAAGTTTAGGCAGTGGTTAAAGATCACTGACAAGAATGTCCAAACCACTAAGCCCGTCTTCTTCAAGACTATGTCCGGGACACCGTCCACACCAGCAGATCTACGGTTCGGTTTTCCCCTCAAGGCCTCACCTACGTCCAGTGGCGTCACAAATCCAAGATCCTGCCAGGTCCTCGCGTTGCCGCGAGTAGAACCGTCAGCAGTCACTACGTCGCCAAACTGTACGATGGGACTAACGTCATCCAAAACCGAAGTTTCCCCTTCAACAATATTGTCAAAAGGAATTCTGTTCCGGTTTTGATTAGGTCGTCCTCCCTGAACACTGTCTGCCAAGAGATTTGCCTTACCGTAGTCGTCCGGAACTAACACACCGTCCGTGTCTAATAGATCCGAAATAGGCTCTCTGGTGTTTATACCAGCAGCCGCTTTCACCCGTCGGAATGTTCGATTGTCAACTCGTATATCCTCAAGATAATGAGTCCAATGAACTTTCTCAAACTCAGAGATAGCTCCCTGGATAATTCTATCCAAGTTGCGTATCTGAGCCTTGAGAATGCCGTGCCGACCAGGGTCTTCTGATCTATGCAAAGTCCGTCGTAGACGCTTCTTTTCCCGTATAAAATTTAATATATGCGGTGGAAGTCGTCGGAGTCCTTTATGCCCAGTGGAAAACCTGGGAATAGTCTCTTCCATAGAGTCACGAAATGCCGTGGTCATGACGCCCACGCACTGGTCTATTTCACCAGTAGTAACATTTCGGTCAACTGGTAATCCGTAGTCTCCCAGTCTCCGTTCGAGTCGGTTGTTGAACCTATTAATGTCCATTTTTTCAAAGTCAAAAAACGTCTGTCGACTGTTGCCTGACGCAAGCCCATCCCCAGTCACTATGATCTCCACAACCCTGTGGTCAGATTCATAGTCTAGAGTTCTGAGGCCAATGCCTTCAGCCTCGCCTTCAAATGTGAGACCCGGGGATACCATGAAGATATCGATGTAGGAATTTGTTCCATTACCGTATCTTGTGGGTCCATCGGTATTCACAATGCGGAGGGCAGGACATTGCACTAGATAATTGTACAATGTACTGCCCGCATGATTGTAGGCGTCACCGCCCCAATTGGGATGTCTGGCATTCAGGTCGCCCCCAGCCAAAACATCACCATGACCTAGCATATGTTGCAAAGGGTCCAAGTCCTTCCAGTCCGGTACAGACTGGGGTCTTCGGTACAAAGCGACAGTGGTCAGCCATGTGCCGTCAAGTTTCTTAATTCTAACGCAAGTATTTTCTATGTTCCCGAGGTTTAAGATAACCCTCTCGGAACATATACCCTCTTTAACTAAAATCGCGGTACCTCCACCACGATTTTGACTATTCTGACTATTTGTCCTATTCTGTCTATACATTGTATAGCCCTTAAAATTCAGTCGGTGAAAAGGGGAAAGTTTGTGTTCTGCGAGAAGAACAATGTCCGGTCTATGCCTTTTTAGAAATAAATCTAAGTAATGTCTCCTATGTAAAGAAATAAGAGAATTTACATTAACAAAAATGCATTTAATATTATTAAACATTAAATACAATAGATTGTGCTATTGCTAGCAATGCCCTAGCCTTTTCTTCCCTAGATTGCAGAGCATGGTATTCACCAGCATGCTTCTGCATTTTACCTATAATGGACAAGAGGTCCACGCCGAAGTACTCCTTGCTGTCGTTGCTAAAGACGTCAAGGGTGCTTAAATTGCCCTGTCGAGGCCCAGCAGCAACCGAAGTCCGCCCCGCTGCAGCAGCGTAGGAAACCCCACTTCGAATATTGCTGGGACACTGTGCTGGTCGTACACCAGTCACTACACCGGCAGTCGGTGCCTTGTTTATAGCCTTAGCGGCTGAAATATTCTCCTTCCTCTTGGCGAGGAAAGATTTTCGCTTTGGACAGTCCTTTGAACTGGCAGCATGTCCATCAGCGTGGCAGTTTACACATTTAAGTGTAAACCGCGAAGTCCTGGAGATGGCACCGGTAGCGGGGTCGGTTGTTAAAACCAACTCACCAGGCGCGGTCTTCGCAGGAATGACACATTTTCCGGGGCCATGTGCACCACCGCACTTGACGCACCGGTAAGGCATGCCACAATTGGCAGCCACGTGCCCGAAACGTTGGCAGTTGAAGCACTGCGTAACGCCCTTCTTCTTGTCCCTATCGATCCTGACTTTACAAGATAGAATGAACTCTATCTTGTAGAAAGCTCCTATGTCCGAGGCTTTAGACAAATGGACAAGCCATTTGCCCCATCCCAATTTAACAATCTTGAGGATCTCAAGATTTATATTGGTGGCAACCGCGAACCTTTTGAAGGTCATCTAAACTAAACATGCTGATGTTTGTCATGTTTTTATTAATCAGTTTACAGGAAAAATTCCTGTGTCCTAATGCTTTAGTCATGTCCGTCGTTAGTGTCTTGACGTTCATTTCATATACTGTGATAACTGGGACAGACTTACCCCGGTTTTTCTTGGTTTTGTGGTGTGCTGGTTTGGATACAGCTTTCTTATCTTGTGCTGGCTTAGGTGCAGCTTTCCTATCCAGTGCTGGCTTAGCAGGCCCAGCTGTAGCAGTTTTACTGCTTCCAGTCTTCTTCGATGTAGATGGTGTGGTGACCTCCTTCTTCCTTTGCTGTTGCACCGGCGGTGTGCGAACAGCTTGAGACGCCGGCGTTGCGCTCAAAACCTTTATTCGTGGCACTGGCGGTGTGCTCACGGAAGTCCCTGAAGCCTGTGGCGTTGCTTCCTCTGGGACATCTTCATCCATAACACTGTCTTCGTCATCTGAAGACAAGCGTTCTTCCAATTCTTCGATGCGTTTTCTTAACAACGCATTCTCTTCTAGCAATTTATTGAAATTGCTTACGAGGGTATCGAACTCCAACTTCGATACCTGGCAGGTACTGACGTCCTGTTCCAGCATCCTCTTCTTCGCAGAGCTAGGAAGATCCGCCATTGCAGGTACAGTCAAATCTGCACGTGTTTGGGTTGTTTGTGTTTTTCCCACTTTTTTATGAGGGGACACTTTATTACCCTTAATACACAATTCACTTAGGGAAAAACCCTTTCACTTTTATTGCACTACACTTTAAAAACACACTGTTAGCAGGTAAATACACTTTCCGCGGTTAAAAAACACGTCCGTCTCCGACGAGCGATAAACACGAACCTTTTCATTTCTTTTTTGTATTTTTTACCGGTAATTTCGCATACATCGAAAACATGAGAAGTGCATAGTAGTCCACTTTTATATTTGGCCGGAATTTGTGTGGCGTAATTTTAAAAATGAATAAAAGTTTTGGAGGTAAATTTGCAAGAAAATTGTGAAAATTGAAGAGTTTTCGTAAAAAATCGAACTTGAAGTATAGATAGGAATAAAATCACATATGTTTTCTTTGGAATAAAGTAAAAATTGCATCGAAAATGAATTTTTTTGTGGTAAAAATCTTGACATATATTCAGTGGTCTTTGACAGTGCAATTCCTCATGTCGGAATATTTTCCATGGATAAAAGTTTTTCTGCATTATTATTTGAAAGCTTAATTGTGGTAATGTTTTAGGAAAATTTCTTAAAAATTGCACTAGAATTCGTACGTTTGTATAAAAATATAACATAATTCATTGAAACTATTAATTTTTGTTGAAAAGTGTCGATTTCTAAAAAATTGCCAAAGCACCTGTTTAGCATTGCGCTAAACTTGTTGTAACCACTGTAGTGTGGCTGAAAGGTCATGTATGCACCCATATGTACATGCATGTACATACACACACACACATGTACATACATGCCTGGAAGCTACCTGCACTTGTTCCCTGTTTTCTTTTGCATATTCTTGCTGAATATCGTTTGTCTGCTGCGATGGGGGGACAAGCGGTATTCAAGCAAGAATAAAAAGTTCATTCGATTTTCTTGCTTCAACCCGTCCAACCGCTGTGCTCTTGTGACTAAGTGACAAAGTGATCTAAGTTAAAAAGTTAACATAAAACTTGTGCGACTGACACAAACGATTATTTGAAATAAAAAAACAGTATTTACATGTACATATATACACTAGCGTGTGCAAAATATAATTATAAAAAAAAACACAAGTGAATTGCTAAAATTATCTACTTAATTCTAAATTGTAATTTTGCTACTTAAATTTACTTAACTTAACCTAACTACCAAAGTGAAGTACCATTCCTAAATTCTACTTATACCTACCTTAAGGTACATATGTAAAAGAAAGAAGACTAGAATAAAAAATACAAAACTTTGAATTTAAAATCTAAACCCACAACTAACTAACTCATTACAAAAGGCACAAAAACAAAAAAAAGGTTCTACCCTAAACATTATGGTCCTTCGAACCGGATGTTTTTTAAATAATTAAAAACAGGCCAAAGCTAAAAAGTGTTATAGTTAGTGATTAAAGTGTTCAAACTAAAAATTGAAAAGAGGCTAAAAAGGCCCACATACATTTCATACCCAATTGTGGCCCTAACATTTTTGTTAACAATTTAAAAAATTAAAAATTTTGTGAAAAGTGCAAGTCAAATACAAAGACAGTGTGAGTTTAAAAAAGAGAAAAACAAGATCACTTATAAAAAATCCCATCCCCGGTTAAAAAATTGAAACACAAAATAACGGTACGGTTATTAAAACAACGACAACAAAATTACAAAAAAGAACACTTGCAAAATTTGCAAAACAAGTTACCGTTATTACGGTAACTCAGCGACAGCAGCAGCGACAGCGTCAGCAGCAGCAGCAGCATTCTCAAACATTCGCATAGCAACAAGAGGGACGACGAGAAGAAGGGCAGACGAGAATAGAGGGTGCTTGAATTTTTTGACTCCGCATCATACTATCGTATGGAAGGAAGTCTTGTTGGTTAACAATGTAATATGACCCTTTATCCTCTGGCCTAGTTGTTACGTGCATTTCGTGCAGATTTGCCACACACCTATTATAAAAGGAAAATTATTTGACACTTATTTGCCGCGACCCCCCTTGTAATTCTAAACTTGTCGGATTTATCAAATTTACTACATTTTCTGGATATTGAGGAAAACGCCGTCTTTGATTGACCCCTATCTACTCCTTGATATCGACGAGATCTTGCGCTGACCATTCCTTTTGGGAACATTCTTTACGGAAAGTTACCTTGCTTTTTGGGAATACTGACATAACCGTCAGCCAAAGACCCTAACCACAAAAAATTTAAAAATTTCTTAATTTAATTGAAATTTTTTCGTTGCTGTGGGCAAACCAGCCTAACTACAAAAAATTTAAAATTTCTTATTTTTGATTGAAATTTCTTCGTTGCTGTTGGCAAAAGACCCTAACTACAAAAAATTTTAAATTTCTTAATTTAATTGAAATTTTTTCGTTGCTGTGGGCAAACCAGCCTAACTACAAAAATTTAAAATTTCTTATTTTTAATTGAAATTTCTTCGTTGCTGTGGGCAAACAAGCCTAATTACAAAAAAATTTAAAATTTCTTAATTTAATTGAAATTTCTTCGTTGCTGTGGGCAAACAAGCCTAACTACAAAAAATTTTAAATTTCTTAATTTAATTGAAATTTTTTCGTTGCTGTGGGCAAACCAGCCTAACTACAAAAATTTAAAATTTCTTATTTTTAATTGAAATTTCTTCGTTGCTGTGGGCAAACAAGCCTAATTACAAAAAAATTTAAAATTTCTTAATTTAATTGAAATTTCTTCGTTGCTGTGGGCAAACAAGCCTAACTACAAAAAATTTAAAATTTCTTAATTTAATTGAAATTTCTTCGTTGCTGTGGGCAAAGAAGCCTAACTACAAAAAATTTAAAATTTCTTATTTTTGATTGAAATTTCTTCGTTGCTGTTGGCAAAAGACCCTAACTACAAAAAATTTAAAATTTCTTAATTTAATTGAAATTTCTTCGTTGCTGTGGGCAAACAAGCCTAACTACAAAAAAATTTAAAATTTCTTAATTTAATTGAAATTTTTTCGTTGCTGTGTGCAAACCAGCCTAACTACAAAAAATTTAAAATTTCTTAGTTTAATTGAAATTTCTTCGGCAAACAAGCCTAACTACAAAAAATTAAAAATTTCATAATTTGATTGAAATTTTTTCGTCGCTGGTTGCAAATGAACCTAACTACAAAAAATTAAAATTTCGTAATTTTGTGGAAATTTACGTTGTCAGTACCGCAGACCCTAAATACAACTTATTTAAAGAGGAAATTACTGGTTGAAATCTTATGGAAGATATTTTTTGAGAATAATTCGAGTGGTTTAACAAAATTTGGCTTGCGAGACAATAGACTTTTGCCACTGGAAAAGTTTATCGGCCAAATTTTACAAGTTAACATTCTATTTTTTGAGGAAAAAATTTGACTTGCGAGACAATAGACTTTTGCCGCTGGAAAAGTTTATCGGTCAAATTTTATAATACAACATTCTGGGATACTCCTTTTTGGATCAACATAAAAGCGTTCTTACAAAATTTGACTTGCGAGACAATAGACTTTTGCCGCTGGAAAAGTTTATCGGTCAAATTTTATAAAACAACATTCCGAGACACTCCTTTTTCGATCAAACTAGATTTTTTTTTAACAAAATTTTGGCTTGCGAGACAATAGACTTTGCCGCTGGAAAAGTTTATCGGCCAAATTGTACGGTTCAACACAATTATTGTTGTAAAATTAATTGGTTCCTGACAATAGACCCCAAATACACTCGTCCCAGTAGTTTATTGGTATAAAAACTTACGTGGTATCCTGGTAAAAGACCCCAACTCCGAGATTTTTGGAAATACTATTTTTTCTGGGTAATTTTGTTGCATTCACAAGATAAACTCAAGAATTTGGCAAAAATTAAAGTGGGCGTTTCAAATTTTCTTTACGTTTTTGACGGGCTCAAAGACTTTATAACAGAAAAGTACGAAAATTTGCCATGGATACAATTTTATGTGAAAAGTTTGCTAATTGCGTGAACGATTTAGTCGATTTCGAGTGCGTCTTCTCCGTCTCGAAGACCGAGGACAGCGTTCATGGGCTCGAAATTCTGAGGGTTGAACTCAATTCACTATGGGACCAAGTCAAACGGGCGTATTTGGAGTGCCGCGATCGAGTGGCGGAAGCAGGAGAGAAACCAATTGACAAAACGAAACTTAGGAACCACTATAAGGAATCACTAACCAGCTACACCAGAGTTTTAAGCGCACTAAATGATGAGATTCAGACGATTAAGGATCGGCTAGCGGAAGAAAAACAGGAGCGAGTATCAGCGGCGGCAGAGAAAAAGACGGAGTCTGAATTTGCACCAATATCGAGGTTACCACCCTGTGACACGGACACCTTCCGTGGAGGATACACCGCCTGGCCGACATTTAGAGACCTTTTTTCTGCCATCTACATCAAAAACTCCAAATTGAGCAAAGTCGAGAAATTACTCCACCTGACCCAAAAAACTGCGGGAGAAGCGAGGGAAATCATCAGCCACGTACCCCTAACCAATGATGGATTCGACATTGCCTGGAAAAACTTAGTGGCCAGATATGAAAATAAGCGGATGCAGGTTAATGAACAGCTGAAGACTCTATTTAATTTGCCTCATGTTTCCGCAGATTCAGGATCTTCGATACAAAAAATGCAGCGAACAATTAATAGTTTAATTCAAACGTTGAATACATTAAATATTGACACCGGGGGATGGGACCCAATTTTAGTATTCCTTAGCTCAACAAAGCTACCTAGAAATTTCCTAGAAGAATTTGAAAATTCTCTAAAAGATTGTACGACACTTCCTACTTGGGCAGAATTTGATATGTTCTTGACACATAAGTTCAAGACCCTAGAGTCGGTCGGAAATATAAAACCGAGCGCATCAAAAAATATTCAGCCTGGATCTGATCATAATAAAAAAGACAGGCGTTTTAATACGTTTCAAACAAATATTTCACAAAACCCAACAAGTACGGGAACAAAGCACAAACTCAGCAATAATTTAACAAATTCGTTTAACAAGAATGATCAGAGTTGTCAACTCTGCAAGGAAAATCATTTTATCCGAGATTGTCCAAAATTCCTTGAGAAGAGTATAAATGACAGAATTCACATTGTAAAGACTTCATATTTATGCTACAACTGTCTCTCCTCAAAGCATAGCATCAAGGATTGTAGATCCCCCTATAAATGTCGAGAGTGTCAACTAAAGCATCACACCGTGTTGCATAAGGCAAATGGGACCCAATCTTCAATGGACAGTCAAACTTTAGAAAGAGATAATGCACGACCTAGTACTAGTGCTGCAGCTCTTACAACGTTAATACAGTCCACATCAAACCTAGAACCTCCTAGCTTCACAACTTTGACTCTTCAAGAGTTCAAACCACCTTGTCTACTACAAAGTAGAGAAACTTTGCTGTTCACTGCCATAGTTCAAGTCGAGTCTCGAGGACAGAAATACGATGTCAGAGCAATAATTGACCCTGGATCTCAATCTACTTTCATTTCGGAAAAACTTAAGAATTTTTTAAGACTTCCTACGAGGCGCAACTTAGTTCATGTGACCGGTATAAATCAAGCCGTGTCAGAAACCTCTACAAAAGCTTGTCTTTTCAACCTTTGCTCACGAACAGACCCTAGATTTAAATTAGAAGTTTGGGCACCAGTCTTGAAGACCTTACCTTCTAATTTACCACCTAGAACACTGGAAAAAACTCAAATTATTGATGCTTCCAAACTTGAACTGGCAGACCCTCGTTTTTACGCAAGTCGACCTATTGATCTTCTGATTGGAATGGATATCGGACCCCTAATTTTCGCAATTGGCGTTCCTATGCAGTCTATCGGGTCATTATTAGCTCAAAAAACCGTATTTGGATGGATTATCGGTGGACCCATTACTCAGGAGACTCAAGTCGAAAACCGCATTTCACTTTGTAACACCGTCTCGATTGAAAAAATCCTCACACGTTTTTGGGAGGTGGAGGAGACCCCAAAAAAGATTTTGCGGTCAGAAGAGGATACATTTTGTGAACAAAACTTTAAATCTACAACTCGTCGACACAAATCTGGAAGGTACATTGTGACTCTCCCATTCAAAACTTGCGAAGAATTGGGAGCTTCCAGAAACATTGCTATGGCGCAGTTTCATCGAATGGAAAAAAAGTTACTAAAAACGCCGGACATCAAGCAACAGTATGATCAGGCCATTTTAGAATACTTGGAATTGGGTCATATGAGGAGGATCACAGCGCAGGAGGTAGATAATACACCACACTATTACCTGCCACATCATGCCGTCATTAAGCCAGATAGGGTAACGACAAAACTGAGAGTTGTTTTCAACGCATCCAGCCCCTCGTCTAACAAAAAAAGCCTTAACGATAATTTGTTCCCGGGACCCATTCTTCAACAAGATCTTGTTTTACAAATACTAAAATGGAGATTTTATAGGTACGTTTTTAACGCCGACGTCACGAAAATGTACAGGCAGATTCTTTTAGACCCTAGGCAGACCAAATACCAAAGAATTCTGTTTAGGAAATCTCCAAATGATCCTATAGAGGACTTTGAACTCCTAACTGTAACTTTTGGAGTTAATTGCGCACCATTCCTTGCCATTCGGACACTTCTTCAACTTGCCGAAGACGTGAAAGACACACACCCCCTAGCCGCAGATATAATTCAACAGAATTTGTATGTTGACGACGTCCTAGCGGGAGGTCACACAATTAAAGAGGCCATCACATCAAGAAAAGAATTGGTATCGGCCTTGGATTCAGCCGGTTTCGAGTTACGGAAGTGGACATCAAATGACCCACTTGTAATTCAAGATTTACCTCCAGACTCACTTCTTCCTGTCAATTGGTTAGACTTATCTGAGGGAACATCAACGAAAACCCTAGGTATCAGGTGGAACATATCAAGTGACTCCTTTACATTCACTTCACCACCGATTGAGGAAAGTATAACGCACACGAAGAGATCAGTCCTTCCACAATTGCCAAGTTTTTCGACCCTTGCGGATGGTTGGCACCAGTAATTGTGATAGCTAAACTAATAATGCAACAAGTCTGGCTGGATCAAATTGATTGGGACGACATTTTGAAACCCATAACTAACATAAACTGGCAGAATTTCATTAAAACTTGTCCATCAATTGATACTGTCTCGATTCCGAGGTGGGTTCAGTTCAGACCCTCTAGTTCCATCGAAATCCACGGATTTTGCGACGCATCGGAAAGTGCATACGCTGCCACATTGTATATACGAGTCCAACATTCCGATAATAGCACAGACACTTTTCTACTGGCAGCCAAGACACGTGTGGCCCCCATTAAGAAAATTTCGCTACCCCGTTTAGAGTTATGTGGAGCTGTCCTTTTATCAAAATTAGCTTCAGCAATAATTCCACAGCTTCGAATCTCAAACTTTTCGACGCAATACTGGACCGATTCAACAATTGTTCTCGCTTGGCTGAAAAAACCACCTTGTGCCTGGAGCACTTTTGTCGGAAATCGAGTATCTGATATTCTGGAAGGCATTGGAAATGAACGGTGGCGACATGTGGACTCTGAAAGCAATCCCGCAGACATTGCCAGTCGGGGCTGTTCACCAAACGACTTAAAGTCACATCATTTGTGGTGGCATGGACCCCCATGGCTCAAATTTCCGCAAGACCGATGGCCAAAGTACGAAGTTCAAGAAGACACCAATTTGGAAGCCAAATCTGTCAAAGTATTTGCAACCTCAACCTTTGACGACCCACTTTTGAGATTTTCTTCCCTTTCGCATGCATATAAGGTTTTAGCACATGCACTTCGCTTTTGGAGAAACACCGGCATAAATAGGACACTACTTAGAATTTCATCCGTAGAAATTACCGCTGAAGAGATTCGGGACATTAAAGTCCGTCTTATAATCATCACTCAAAAACACTATTTTGCCCTTGAACATCGGGCTCTAGCACAAAAAACTCGTATTTCACCTAACAGTAGTCTCTTATCTCTTAATCCGTTTCTGGATTCCAAGGGAGTCATGAGAGCGAACGGTCGACTTGTTCAATCGCCTGCCTTAACGTATAATGAACGTCATCCAATACTCTTACCATACGAGGCAAGATTAACTCAACTTTTGGTAGAATTCACGCACAAGGTCACAATTCATGGAGGAAACCAAATTATGACACGAGTATTGAGAACTGAATTTTGGATATTCAGACTGAAACCCTTAGTAAAAAAGGTTATACACAACTGCAAGACGTGTATACTGTATAAACGACACACTCAAACTCAGATTATGTCATCTCTTCCTCCAGAACGTACCATGCCATCTCGACCCTTCAACAACACAGGAGTCGATTTTGCTGGGCCCTTTAGCATCAAAAATTTCACTGGTCGAGCTTGCCTTATTACAAAAGGATATGTATGCATATTTGTCTGTTTTGCCACAAAAGCCATTCACCTGGAAGCCACAAGCGACTTGTCGACCCAATCTTTCCTCGCTGCCCTTGCACGGTTTATCGGCCGAAGAGGTTGTCCTGCCAGGATTTATTCTGATAATGGCACAAATTTCGTGGGAGCAGCTGAAATGATGCGAAAAGACAGACTCGAGTTCCTCAAGACTCTTCAAAGTACTGCCATTCAACAGAATGCACATCACGAACTTGACTGGAAATTCATACCTCCTGGCGCACCTCATATGGGTGGTCTTTGGGAGGCGGGCGTAAAGTCATTCAAAACACATTTGAGAAAATTAATACCAAAAATGAATTTCACCTTTGAAGAGCTCTCAACAATCTTAGCCCGTATTGAGGCTTGTCTGAACTCGAGACCCTTGAGCGCTGCTAGCGATGACCCTGATGATTTGTCCCCTTTAACTCCTGGACATTTTCTCATTGGGACGTCCATGCTGGCACCTGCCGAATCGGACATATCTGATGACGATTTAACTTACGCCAATAGATGGAAACGTCTAAAAATAATTTCCCAATATTTTTGCCAGCGTTGGAAGTCCGAATATTTGAATGAACTCCACCGTAGAACAAAATGGAAGTACCAAAGGGAAAATGTCAAAGACAATGATCTCGTCATTATCAAGGACGAAAAATTGTCCCCTACTGAGTGGCGAATGGGGCGAATAGTAAAAACGTATCCTGGACTCGACCAGAATACCCGGGTTGTAGACATAAAAACGTCCCACGGCATAATTAGTCGACCCATTACCAAAGTTGTCAAACTATTTTCCGATTGACTAGACCCTAGTCTATTTTTCAAAAGAACGCACACTCACATCTTTTATTTTCTAGTTATGGCTGCCCGACTACCCCGAGAGGACTGGAAGAACGAACGGCGCTCCCGTTCTACTGAGAGACCTGGCCCTATTCGAGAGCGGCGCAATCGATCAGAAGAGAGGCAGAGCCCACAGCCTGAGCGTCGTAGACGTTCCCATGTGCGGGCCCCCCACCAGCAGGAACGGCGTCCCGTGCAATGGCAGTACTCTTGCGGGTTATGCCAGGAGGATCATGCGCTAAATACGTGCCGCCGGTTCCGAGAAATGACGCCCTACCAACGGTACGAGACGGTAGAGCGACGAGGCTATTGTCGGAACTGCCTGGCACGGAGTCATTTAGCGCCAGACTGCCGAAGTCTGATTGGATGCCGTAGGTGTGACAGTCGCCATCACACGCAGCTGCACGGGGCCCCGCAATTTGACGACTCCTTGCAGGGCGCCGCTGTGATGGTACCAGCCATTAGTTGGGCTCTTGTTTTCGTACCCACAGCTATGGTGCGCATTGTGGCAGCGGGCTCGGATACCTACTCGACGGTGAGGGCTATACTTTGTCAATCGTCTATCATGTCCCGGATCGCACGGTCCACCTTCAGACGATTGGGCTTGCGATCCTTTGACTATCAAGGCAGGCGGTTTACTACCTTCACCATGAGGCCAAGACACACCCGAAGCACCTGGGCGCTGAAAGTAAACGCCTTGATCACAGATGACTTACCCAGACGACCCTACTCAGACCCTATCATAGAGGACCCGACCCGCGACTTCGCAGCTGACACCATGGCAGACGTCGACCCGAGAGGAAACACCCCCATTGATGTCGAGCTCGGCGCTGATGTCTACTCAGCCATACGCAAGGAGGGCTCTTTGTTTGGCGGTGTCGGTGATGTCCATGCGCACCAAACTGTTCTGGGATTCGCATTCTCGGGACCAGTCAGAAATTTATTTACTTAATGGTTCTAATTTGTAAAGACACTTTGTTCACATTGTCACGGGGGGCGGAATGTTTAGCATTGCGCTAAACTCGTTGTAACCACTGTAGTGTGGCTGAAAGGTCATATATGCACCCATATGTACATGCATGTACATACACACACACATGTACATACATGCCTGGAAGCTACCTGCACTTGTTCCCTGTTTTCTTTTGCATATTCTTGCTGAATATCGTTTGTCTGCTGCGATGGGGGGACAAGCGGTATTCAAGCAAGAATAAAAAGTTCATTCGATTTTCTTGCTTCAACCCGTCCAACCGCTGTGCTCTTGTGACTAAGTGACAAAGTGATCTAAGTTAAAAAGTTAACATAAAACTTGTGCGACTGACACAAACGATTATTTGAAATAAAAAAACAGTATTTACATGTACATATATACACTAGCGTGTGCAAAATATAATTATAAAAAAAAACACAAGTGAATTGCTAAAATTATCTACTTAATTCTAAATTGTAATTTTGCTACTTAAATTTACTTAACTTAACCTAACTACCAAAGTGAAGTACCATTCCTAAATTCTACTTATACCTACCTTAAGGTACATATGTAAAAGAAAGAAGACTAGAATAAAAAATACAAAACTTTGAATTTAAAATCTAAACCCACAACTAACTAACTCATTACAAAAGGCACAAAAACAAAAAAAAAGGTTCTACCCTAAACAGCACCTATGAACGGTGTTGGCCAGTATGGCAATATTTTCAGAGTACTCGAATTTTGTTAAAGTTAATAATTTTTGTAAAATTTAAATATTCACACACTATTAAACAGAATACTGATAAATATAAAATAAAATTCATGAAAAAAATTAAAATTCAGTTGTGGGCAAAATTAACGAATTTTAAATACCTTACTATCTATTGGTTTTTCTGACGGGATTCAATGAAAACATGATGTTATGAATGGTTTGATGAAGAAAAAAATCAAAAATACGCCTAATTTTGTACAAAAAGTAGAACAATTGCGAAATTCAGTGTGAATTATAAATATGAGTGAAATAATAAAATCTAAAGAAATTCCGAAAAATCATAATTTTGTACCAAGAAAAAATGCGAAATGGAAAAAAATTCCATGAGTGAAATCAACATTCAGTTAATTTTTTTGGGGAAACCAAGAAAAAGCATTAAAATGAAAAAATAATTTTGTACAGAGAAAAAAATTAGAAAATGAAAAAAATCCATGAGGAGATCAGTATGTCCATATTCGGTCAATATTTTTTTGGGAAATCAAGAAAAAGTTGAAAATTTTGGAAAAATCTTTAAAATACTTGACTATTTTAGTTTTATTCGAAATAAGAAAAAATAATTCAGTGAAAGCATATAGCTCTCTATAAAATTTTGTGAAAATATATTTTCATAGTTGCTGAAAAATCATGAAAAGCATAGCTGAAAAATAAAAAAGTTCATAAATTCGCTCTCATGTTGGGCAAATTGTAGCATATCGTCAGAAAATTGTAAATGCAAGCTAAAAATATTTTATTTATTTTAAAAATAATAATGTTTTGTTTGTTTAAAATAATATTCTCTTTTTCATAAATTTGTTGTGGTCCTGAAAAGGACCGATTGTTTTTGAATAAAAATGTTGGCTTTTTTAAAGAAGAGATGTGTTTTGATTTAAGCACGTTCTCCACGAATACGTCTGGCCAATTGGATATCCTTGGGCATGATAGTAACACGCTTGGCATGGATGGCGCACAAGTTGGTATCTTCGAAAAGACCGACCAAGTAGGCTTCGCTAGCTTCTTGCAGAGCCATGACAGCAGAACTTTGGAAACGCAAATCTGTCTTGAAATCTTGGGCGATTTCACGCACCAAACGCTGGAAGGGCAATTTGCGGATCAACAACTCAGTGCTCTTTTGGTAGCGACGAATTTCACGAAGAGCGACGGTACCGGGGCGGAAACGATGTGGCTTCTTAACACCGCCGGTGGCTGGTGCGCTCTTACGGGCAGCCTTAGTAGCCAATTGCTTACGAGGGGCTTTGCCACCAGTCGATTTACGGGCAGTTTGCTTAGTACGAGCCATTTTTCACTTTTAGTTTTTTTTTCACTTCACAAGATATGAACACAAACACTGTTAACACTGTATTAATCGTGCTGCGACCATGATGTCGACCTTTTATAGAAAAAATTCGTTGGTAAAGAACGCACAAGATCTAAACTCACCCTTAGTATGAGTGTGTGTGTAGTTAGTTGCTATGCATACTATACGAAGGTGAAACGAAAGAATACGAAAGTATAGTCGTGTGTTGTCAGTAGGTTTGAAATATGCTACGATTTTGTATAAATACGAGCCGTTTCTGGGCGGATAGCATTAGTTCTTGTGCATCGTTTGTGAAGTGTTAAGTGAAAAAATCTAAAGTGAAAAAATGACTGGTCGTGGTAAAGGTGGCAAAGGCTTGGGAAAAGGTGGCGCTAAACGTCATCGTAAAGTGTTGCGTGATAACATCCAAGGTATCACCAAGCCTGCAATCAGACGTTTGGCTCGTCGTGGCGGTGTAAAACGTATCTCTGGATTGATTTACGAAGAAACTCGTGGTGTTCTGAAGGTGTTTTTGGAAAACGTTATTCGTGATGCCGTCACATACACCGAACACGCCAAGCGTAAAACCGTCACCGCTATGGATGTCGTCTACGCTTTGAAGAGACAAGGCCGCACTTTGTACGGTTTCGGCGGTTAAACATTTTTTTGACGTCATATGGAGAAAAAAGAAAAACTTTAAAAAAACAATCGGTCCTTTTCAGGACCACAAACATTTTTTAAAAGGAGAATCTTTCTTGTTGAAAACATATTTAAATTTCAGGTGTAAATAAAAATGATCATGAAATATTTTCGAAAAGAGAATATGTATTTTTAACTGTATATAAAATAAATTGAAATTATAGAGAAAATTTCTCTGAGGAGAGAAAAATTATATTTTTCCCGCCAATAAAGAAAATCATTTCAAACTACATATGCCACTGTTCTGTTCTTTGTTCGTCGAAATACATACATATGCGCTTATAAAGAATTTACCCCATGCAAACACAATGGTATACAGAAAAATTGGTATACATACCAAATACCAGCATATGCCATATTCGTAGATACACACATACCAATACATTGAAAACTCCCATTGCTTTGTGTTTGGCTTTCTCTTTTTTCACTTCATTTCATTTCATCATAATTTTAATTTTGTTTCAAAGAATTTGAGAATTTACTGACAAAATAAAATAGATTTTGGATGTAAAAAAAATTTTAGAGTACTTTAGATGTGTTTGTAGTCATTACCCATTTGATTTTTTATAAAATTGGACTTTTATATTAACTTTTAATTTTTTGCTAACAAAGGAATTTTCTATTGCCTTTTTGTTCAGAATGTATAATTAATTTAGAAAATTTGAAAAATATTAAAAGAAACTAAATTAATCAAAGAGTTTTGTGTAATTTGAGAAACGGTGTCAATAATACGATTTTTCGGCATTTTCGAACAACTATTCTCTTTTCTTACATCCCTGCATTATTTGGGCAAACGTGTAATTTCATAGTATTTGTGCTTTCCAATTAGAAATCTATAAGAATTCACGCATACATTCATACGCAAAAACCAGAATTCTCGCACACAACCACGACAACATCACGATCACATGCTTCGTACTCCGTCTCTCTCTCTCTCTCTCTCCACAACTTCGTTTTTTGTTTATTTTCTCAAAGAAATCGAGTACGCCGCGCTTGGCTGTACTCAAGGCGGTAGATACGCAAACACACAGATACACGCCATGTTTATTTGCCAAACCAGGGATGATGGGCATACATCCATAAGTAAAAGATATTAGAGCGTACAGTGAAAGAAAATATTGAACATCTGTGGAAATTTTCCTATGAAAAATAATATTTATTTACAAATAAATATATTTAGGTTTGAATAATTGTTTTTCTCTTTTTAAAAATGTTTTGTCGTCCTGAAAAGGACGGATTGTTTCGAAACGAGATGGTCTGTATTTACATTTTTCTGTGATTTTGCATAATAATTTATGCCTTCTTTTCGGTCTTCTTGGGCAGAAGTACAGCTTGGATGTTTGGCAAAACACCACCTTGGGCAATTGTGACGCCAGACAACAATTTGTTCAATTCTTCGTCGTTGCGGATGGCCAATTGCAAATGACGAGGGATAATTCTGGTCTTCTTGTTGTCACGAGCAGCATTACCAGCCAATTCCAAAACTTCAGCGGCCAAGTATTCCATAACGGCAGCTAAGTACACTGGAGCACCGGCACCAACACGTTCAGCATAGTTGCCTTTGCGCAACAAACGATGAATACGACCGACGGGGAATTGTAGTCCAGCACGATTGGAACGAGACTTTGCCTTTCCCTTAACTTTGCCACCTTTACCACGACCAGACATTTTCACTTATTTTTTCTTTTAGTTAACACTTCACTTAAGCACTGAAACACAAATGATACCAGTTCACCGTAGAATCGTGTGTATTTATACTTTTTCTCTCTGCTCTTTCTCCACATGAGGGTTGTTTTGTTAAACGAACCGACCGACGTGTGTTAGTCGATGGTTTTGTACACGAAATTGTACATAAGTCGGGCGTTTAGCCTCACAAACACAAAATTGTGAACAGTGTTAAAAGTGTTTGTGTGATTTTTAAATTAAAGTGAAAAATGCCTCCTAAAGCCAGTGGTAAAGCAGCGAAGAAGGCCGGCAAAGCCCAAAAGAACATCGCAAAGGGCGATAAGACCAAGAGACGTGCCAAGCGCAAGGAAAGTTATGCCATCTACATTTACAAAGTGTTGAAGCAAGTCCATCCCGATACTGGTATTTCCTCGAAGGCCATGAGCATCATGAACAGTTTCGTCAATGACATTTTCGAACGTATTGCCGCTGAAGCATCTCGTTTGGCTCACTACAACAAACGTTCTACCATCACCAGTCGGGAAATTCAAACTGCTGTCCGTCTTTTGTTGCCCGGTGAATTGGCTAAGCACGCTGTCAGTGAAGGTACCAAGGCTGTTACTAAATACACCAGCTCCAAGTAAATTCCTTACTTCATCCGTCGCGAATATAATTTACTCCAAAACAAAGGCCCTTTTCAGGGCCACAAAAACAATTAAAAAAGAGAATAATTTTTCAATATGAAACTTTTTCTACAAAAAAAAATAAAGGCAACTATTTTTCTTCAATATAAAACTACCAAAAATAAATAAATGCAACTATTTTTCTATGAAATGTTTTTTTTTTCAGATATGTATATGAAAATTGTTTTTCCGACGGCATATTTGATTGATTTTTCATATGGACGAATTTTTGTCCAACATATGTGAAAAATCTCAGGTGTGTTTGCCGTCGGTACCTTGATTTTGCCGTAATATGATTTTTCCTTTCAGGTATTTGAGAAATGTGTTTTGCCGCCGGCAAAAATTACTCAAAATAAAGACGGAAATGTGTTTTGTCAAATTGATAACTAATTACTATTACTTTTATGGCTCTGACTAATTTAATCTACTTGTGTCACAGATTGTAAAATCCTTGGACTTGCGCGAATTACCCATTTCGAGTCTCATAAAAACATGCATTTAATTTAACACCCCAACAGTTATTACCTAGTTCTGTGTCATTTTCTGAAAATTCATCGAAATTACTTAACATACGTATGTTGTATTTAGGTAGTTTGATTAGGATTATTTGGTCTCTTTTTGAAAAATATTTGTAGCCCTGAAAAGGGCTTTTAGATATAATGTTTTCGAATATCGAAAAAAATCATGTGTTGAAAGTAATTGCTTTGGGAAAAAATTACTTTTTGGCGGCGGTCTTCTTGGCAGCGGGTTTCTTTGGCGAAGCAGCAGCCTTTTTCGATTTGGCAGCAACTGCGCTCTTTGCCTTGGGTGCCTTTGGTTTGGTGGCAGATGCCTTTGCGGGAGCCTTGGCTGGTTTAGCTTTGACAGTGCCGGCCTTTTTGACGGTCTTAGCCTTTGCCTTTTCTGTCTTCTTCTTTTCGGCGGTTTTCTTGGCGGCCGATGGTTTTTTGGCAGCAGCCTTCTTTTCGCCGGCGGCAGCCTTTTTGGGAGCGGCCTTCTTCTTTTTGTCACCAGCAGCGGGAGCCTTCTTCTTCTTTTCGGCGGTAGTTTTTGCCTTGGGTTCCTTGGAAGCGGCAGGCGACAATTTGAATGAACCGGAGGCACCCTTACCCTTGGTCTGAATCAATTTACCGCTGGCAACGGCGCTCTTCAAGTACTTCTTGATGAAAGGTGCCAATTTCTGGGCATCGACTTTGTATGTACCGGCCAGGTACTTCTTGATGGCGGGCAGAGATGAACCACCTCGTTCTTTCAATGTTTTGATGGCAGCATCGACCATTTGTTGTGTTGGTGGATGAGTTGGAGCGGCTGATGGTTTCTTTGCCTTGGCGGCAGCAGCCTTCTTGGGAGTCTTTTTCTCAACAGCGGCAACTGGCGCGGCGGTGGCTTCAACAACAGCAGAGTCAGACATTTTCACTTTTTTTGTTTTAGTTAGTAACTACGACGAACGAAATTTAATTCACTGGTATATATTTGTATTTTTGGAAACGATTTTTTTGGGTTTTATTGAATTCATTTCAGCCTTACACAATATAAAATATCTTAAATCTAACAGTGGTAATTTACATCCTAGCATACTATAGTATCTTTCAAGGACAATGTCATTTATACTAAAGTTATGTCGCAGCTTGCTGCTAACATGGCATTCTTTCATTTTTTTTACATTAACATATTTTTCCTTAAAAAATAGAATTATATAAAAAAGGAAGAGCTATTACATTTTGTTTCTTATACTAACACTTACACTAAATGCTTACAAACTACTTAAAAACTATTATATACAAATTATTGATTGGTATTGTATACCGTGTCGTCAATGTCCAAGGTCTTAAACCGTCTGTGGTAGAACAAGAGTTTGTCCGCCCGGTAAAGAAGTCCCTCGGAATCGAGAGTCAGTAGCCCAGAAGGTGGAAGGAACTCATTACTGAGTTGCATTTCCACACTGTCGGTCATCTCAAGACAACCCCTAATCAGTCTGTTGTCCAGAAACTCAGCCCTTCCATAGATGTTCAGAGCATTCCGGACAAGAAAGACATCGATTCTATCGAAATCGATAGAACCGTAAATCTTCCGGCAGGATGGTCTCCTAGGGATACCATCGGAGCCCATGACTCGCTTAAGTCCCAGACAGTAAACCAAAATCGTCCTTTCCCATCTCCTGAGTCTTTCCATTTGGCTGGAAGAGATCCAATACCACACTGGAAAGGCATAGGAGAGTAGCGGCCTAATTATTTGTCGATATAATAATAACCTAACTTCGTCACCCAGTCCTCCCCTACATCTTAGAATTCTGTGGTACAACATGTATGTCTTCTTCACCTTACTTAATATGAGGTCAATGTGTCGATAGAACCTAAAGTTTTCATTAAAAGTCACCCCTAGATATTTAATTTTCGCCGAGTTGCGCACCCGTTCCCCACCAATCCATATTTCAGGTTCATATGACCTGCAATTTGGATAAAGGAGGGACCTTTTCCCCTTGAATATGATACTGTCGCATTTACCTACGTTCAGTTTCAATTTCCACTTACGGAAGTATTTCGACAACTCTGAGAGATATGAGTTCAATCTCAATTTAACGGTACGGGACTTAGGCCCCGAAGCAGCGACAAGGATATCATCCGCATACACTAGGAGTAGATCTCCATCCGGTGGCTGCGGGATATCACTTACAAATATGTTGTAGAGTACAGGTCCAAGTAATGAGCCCTGTGGTACACCTGCTACAACATTCCTACTGTCTGACCTACTGTCCCCTACTTTCATTCTAAACGTCCGATCCCTTAAAAAATCTGCGACTATCCTACAAGTGTTGCCTCCAAAACCGTACATCAACATCTTGTGCACAATGCCGTCCTGCCACACAGTATCAAAAGCCTTAGCAAAGTCCAGGCTTACCGCAATGGTAGCCTGTCTTTTGTTCAATGCCCTCGATACGTAGTCGTCGAACACAACCAGTGCATGATTATCTGTAAGTATATCCAGATCTTCTATCGTCCGATTTACCCGCGCTAGGATAAAGTGTTCCAGGAGTTTCCCGAAGGCCGATAACAGCGATATCGGTCGGTAGTTTCCACACAAAGTGGGGTCAGTTCCGGGTTTGTGAATTGGAATCGTTACTGATTCCTTCCACGCCCTTGGAAAATAGCCCAAGTTGAGGCAGTGATTAATTAGCACCGCTAGGAACGTCCATGTTGTCAAACCAGTCTTTCTCAGAACTATGTCCGGTACACCGTCTGGTCCATTCGACTTGCGGTTAGGTCTACTCCTAAGAGCTGCGCCTACCTCCGCAGGGCTAATCAGCCCGAGATCATGCCACCTGTCGTCGTCCCCTCTGGATGAACCATCTGCACCAATGTCAGATGAAAATTCCACCAGCGGAGTTCTGTCCACCAAGTCCATCACTCTAGCCCTAACAGCTACCTCAAAAGGAGCTGTGGTAGAGAGTTGATCGGGCAGGACACACTGTAGGCCATCGGCTAGAAGATTAGCCTTACCATCGTCATATGTTACCAGGACACCATTTGGGTCTAGCAGATTAGATATAGGCTTTCTAGAACTTATGCCAGCAGCACCCTTAACCTGTTTAAAAGTCTTGTTGTTTACTTTTATCCCTCTGAGGTAGTTTGCCCAGTGCTCGCGTTCAAACTGAGCAATAGCTCCCTGTATTATTCGGTCAAGGTTCCGAATGTCAGCCCTCAGTATGTTCTGCCGTCCATAGTCGGTCCGTTGGCAAATCCTCTTAAGTCTTTTCTTCTCGCGGATGAAGCCAAGAATATGCGGTGGAAGACGCCTGAGTCCCCTACCCCCGGGAGTAATCCTGGGAATAGAAGCCTCCATGGCCTCCCTGAAAACCGCGCTCATATTCTCTATACATCCATCGACCTCATCGGTAGTCACATTGTGTCCAGTCGGCAATACACAGTCATATAATCTACCCTCAAGAATCCTATTAAACTGCCTAACATTCATCCTGTCGTAGTTAAATAATGTACGTCGTTCCATCCGTGTCAGTTCGTCGCGGCACAAAACAACCTCTACAGCCCTATGGTCAGAGAAACTGTCCAACGTCCGTAACCCACCGTAATTTCCCACTATGGAGATACTAGACGAGGCAATAAAGATATCGATAAAAGAATCATGTACCCTATTGAGTCTCGTCGGCCCCGCAGTGGGGAAGATATCCATATCAGGACAACCTAAGAGGAAGTCGTGAAGACATGTACCATTCGGATTGAATTCGTTGCCACCCCAGTAAGGATGCTTGGCATTCAAGTCACCACCAGCCAGTACCTCCCCTGCCTCGCAAGCAACAGAAGTGGATCAAGATCCGAATCTGTTAGCAAGTCTCGCGGGCGGAGGTACATGGCTATTACCGTGAGTGTTGTTCCGTCTTCTCTCCTAAATCTCATTGCAGTATTCTCAACGGCCCCGAGGTTCAATAACACCCTCTCCGCCCGTATGTCATTCCTAACTAGGATAGCCGTACCCCCACCTCGGCCGTTTTGTCTATCCTGTCTAAAAACAGTATAACCATGTAAAACTAACACATGTCTAGAAGAAAGTCTGTGATCAGCGAGCAAAAGAACGTCCGGTTTGTGTTCGTCTACAAACAGTCGGAGATAGTGTCTCTTATGTTTGGAAACGATGGAGTTGACATTAAGAAAAATGCATTTGATTGAATTAGACATCCAATCGAATAGAGATAAGGAGCTCAAATATAGCCCTTGGCCTGTCCGCGCGGTCCAGAGAGTCGTACGTCTCTGCGAAGTCACCTATCTTGTCCGACAAGGTCTGGAAGCTCTTACCAAAGAATTCCATACATTCTTTGTTAAGAAAGTCCATACGTGTCGAGGACCCCTTCAGTGTGTTTCCATTCCCACCCGAAGGAACGGAAGGAGCATGAGAAGTAGTTCTCCTTCTCCAGCCGAGGGAACGGAAGGAGCATGAGAAGAAGTTCTCCGTGCTCCGCCCGTTGACGAATTGCCATTGGAAGGCCCAGCAGCAGCCGCGGCGTATGAAACACCACGGCGCATATCACTGGTCCGTGGTGGCAATTGTCTGGGATTGTCAGTGTTCCCAGTCTTCCTTTCAGCCTTCTTTGCCAGCAAGGACAGTCTTTTAGGACAATCCTTTGAGCCAGCAGTATATCCGGTTGCATTGCAGTTGATACACTTAACCACATGAGTGACCTCACTGGAAGTGTCCATAGCCTGCTGTGCGTCCTTTTTGGAAGGAATGGTGCACTGGGCACCGGCATGAGGTCCGCCACACTTGACGCACCTGCTTGGCATGCCGCAGTTCGAAGAGACGTGTCCGAAACGCTGGCAGTTGTAGCACTGCGTTAGGCCTTTCTTAACGTCCTTCCTAACGTTCACTACGCAATGTAGGAAACGTTTTAAGCCGTGAAGGCTCTTCAGGTCCGAGTCCCTGGATACGTGGATAAGCCATTTAGCTCCACCCCGCTTCGCTACCTTTAATACATTAAGGTTGAAATTGACCCCATCCAATCCAGCCTTTACGTCTTCTACCTCGTAGTCGTCTGACAGTCTGTCAATGACTACGCTGTACGGTCCTGTGCCTTTAGGAGTGTACGTGTAGAAAGCGTACTTTTGCTCCTTTAGGGTTTCCTTCATTTTAGCAAAATCTTCTAACTTCTCTGTGTTGAGATGCGTCACTGTCCTGTTAACAACTTTACACATGTAGTTACTGTGCCCTAACACTCTAGTCATTTTCCTTGTTAGTTCCCTAACACCTACATTATATAAGATAATTGTCGGAATGCTTAATTTCGATTTATTACCGGAAGTTGATTCCGTCGTCTTTTTTGGTTGATTCCTGTTGGTAGCTGTCGTTCTTTTGGGTACGGCTCCTTTTGCTTCTGTCTTCTTTTGCTCCAGCGGTGAGCAAACATCCTTCTTTTGCTGTTGCACCGGCGGTGTGCTAACAGCTTGAGACGCTGGCGTTGCGCTCAATACCTTAATCCGTGGCATCGGCGGTGTGCTCACGGCTGCCCCAGATGTATGTGGCTTTGCCTCTTCTGGGACATCTTCTTCCATCTCACTGTCTTCTTCATCAGAAGTCAGGCGTTCCTCAAGCTCTTCAATGCGCTTTTTTAATAACGCATTCTCCTCGATCAATTTTTGGAAGTTGGTTACGAGAGTCTCGAACTCCAACTTTGATACCTGGCAGGTACTGACGTCCTGTTCCAGCATCCTCTTCTTTGCCGAGCTAGGAAGGTTCGCCATCGCAGGTACAGTCAATAATATCTGCACGTGTTCGGGTATATTGTGTTTTCCACTTTTTTATTGGTGGCACTTTATTACCCTCTCCTCAGAATTCACGTTTGGGAAAAACCCTTACACTTTTATTACACTACACTTTATAAACACACTGTTAGCAGGTAAATACACTATCCGCGGTTAAAAAAACACGTCCGTCTCCGACGAGCGATAAACACGAACTCCTTTCTGTTTTCTTGTATTTTTTGCTTGCTTGCTTTATTGAATTCGATGTCCTTAATACAATATTTAAATGCGCTTAAGAGCTAACATTAGTCATTCTTACATTATTACTAACATACTTAAGGTATTTTTCTAGTACTATATATTCTAACGTTTATATGTTGTAGTTATACATACATGTCACTTATACTAAATCTATAATATATCAAAAAATTTCCCCCAAAATACGAATTACTAAAAAGGGAATTACTCATCATTTTTTTTATATATAAAACTTAAATAAACACTTATCACTAACACTTATAACTACTATTTACAATATAGGGTGAACCATTGTCTGTTCCAGTTATTGGCATGTGTTGTAAACTAGATCGTCCAAGTCAAAACTACCTAACCTTCGATGGTAGAATAGGAGCTTACCATCTCTATACAAAATACCCTCCCTCTCCAGAGTCAAAAGACCTACAGGAGGTCGGTAGTTATCCTCTAGTAGTCTTAGTAGATTGGTATCTAGCTGAAGACTATCCCTAACCAGTCCGTTATCCAAGGAGGCAGACCTATCTAGGAACCGAAGTGCCCCATTCATTAAAAATACGTCAATCCGATCGAAACCGGCCGCGTTAAAAATGGTTCTACAAGAAGGTCTTCTTATAGTTCCGTCCTCAACAATGGTGGGTGGCAAACACAGGCAAGATACCAGTATCCGCCGTTCCCACCTCCTAAGTCTCTCCATCTGGGCGGATGAGATTCCAAACCAGACGGGGAAAGCATAGGACAAGATAGGCCTTATGATCTGTTTATAGATCAGCAGCCTAACATCGGTACTAAGACCCCTCCTGCGTCGTAAAGTCGCATGGTAGAGGTAAAAAATTCGTTTAGCCTTGGCCAATATGTGATCCATATGCCTATAGCATATGGAAACATTCCCAGACACCGGGAGAACACAATCGACAAGCCCCCTCTCGTCACAACGGTGACTGACGAACCATCCCTCTTCCACACCCTGACTGAACATGACTCAATACCCCCAGTATCGACAACCATCCCATCACACCGCAATCCTTCCCTAACAAGAACCGCCGTTCCACCACCTCGACCAACCGCCCTATGCTGGAAAAAAACTGTATAGCCCCTCAGCTCCAGTCTCATCCTAGTGGGTAGTTTATGCTCCGCTAAAAGTAAAATGTCCGGCCTATGCTGGTTCAGAAAAATCCTCAAATAGTGTCGTTTATGGAGCGAAACGATGGAATTCACATTAATAAAAACTACCTTCAATCTAAACTCCACAGATCCGCATGGTCAGCTACATCATGGCCTTCGCCTTATCACCAGTACCAGCTCGCCGTCTGTACTCCGGCAAAAATTTCCTGACCTTCGACACGACCTGCGTGAAACTGCAGCCGAATGTTTCCTCGAAACCGTCAAAGATTTCAGCCATATCATCCTGGGGCGGTGGCCCCGTCCGGGCCCCAGTACCCACTGCAGCGCCTCTGGATACTCCCGCCGGAGTACGCGCCGGAGCCCGCGTCGCATCAGCCCGAGGTCCCGCAACCGCTGCATACTCATCCTCGCGTTCCTTGCGAGAATCGCCCGCCGCCTCGGGCAATCAGGGGAGCTCGCCGCATGTCCCTCCACTCCACAATTGGCACAGCTGAGGGGCAGTCCGGACCCCTGCACTTCCTCTCCAGCCATCTCCTCAACCGCCCCCTTCGGTGGGATGCTGCATTTCGCCGGCCCGTGAGATTGGCCGCATTTCACGCACCTATATGGCATGCCACAATTCACCGAAATGTGTCCAAATCTCTGACAGTTAAAACATTGGACGTATCCACGTCCCCTGTCCTTCCTTACATGCACCCTACAATGCAAAACTTTGTTCAGCCGATATAATCCCTGAACATCCGAGTCCTTCGAGACCCGGGCCAGCCATTTGTCACCTGACAAACGAAGCACTCCCAAAACTTCAACCTTCAAACCTGCCTTGGTCCCTAAGAAGTCCTTAACCTCCTCAGCCCCATATTCACCAGACAGTCCCTCAATCACCACCGCATGCGGCACCAGCTCTCTGGGCGTATGCGTGTGGAATCTGTACTTCCTTTCACAAAGCATCTCCTTTATTTTCTCAAAATTATCTAATCCTAAAATTCTGATTGATATTACAGACGCTCTTACCAATCGCACAGCAATACGGTGGTCCAACGCATCCGCTATCTCTCGCACGCCTACGTCGTACACAGTTATGGCAGGTGTCGATTTATTTTCCCCTTTACGTTTTTCTTGCTGCTCTTCTGCAGCCTTCGGCTTCTCCGCATTTCTTTGCTTAGCGTCGGCAATTCGACATTAACTTCCTTCAACGCGATACCGGGGTTTTCGGCTACCCCGGCAGACCAATCTTTTCCTTCATCCATGGACTCCACTGTAGTCGGCAATGTCAAATTGACTTCGCGCCAACCACGTCTCTCTTCTTAAAAACCTCCAACTGCTTTAGCGAAACTTCCAGCATATTTTCGCTTTTTTCCTTCTCCTTCTTCAAACCATCAATCACGTCTTGCATTTGATTCATCTGAATCTGCATCCGGTTGATAGTTTCGTTCAGCTGTCTTAGCACTCTGTCCTTCTCTTTCTCTTTCTCCTTCTTCATCTTCTTCTTCCTTCCACCACCAACGGTCTCATAACCATCGCTGGTATCGCTCGACACTGGCATCTTCAAAGTGCCATCCATCTCAACACTCTCCTTCAAAATTCTCTTCACTTTGTTCTCTTCTTCTTCCACTTCAAACACAATTTGTAAAACTTTCACCATCTCGTCCCACTTAGTTAGTAACTACGACGAACGAAATTTAATTCAAGTTTACACTGGTATATATTTGTATTTTTACCATTTGTGCCTTAGGCCATTTTATTAAATCAATTCAATCTTACAACTACTTAGTGATGACTTACACCTAGTTATCTAAAAATAATTATACATATTCGGTGTTTTACACCCTAAGCCTCTCCATCTGGTGGGACGAAATGCCAAACCAAGCAGGAAAGGCATATGTCAATACAGGCCTGACCACCTGCCGATAGATCAGGAGTTTCACCTCGGGACTTAGACCGTCCCTGACTCGTATGAGCCGCCTGTACGCATAATGCAAGCGCTGTGCCTTCGCCAATATCACGTCCACGTGCCTACAGAAATCGAACCTGCCATGGAATGTAACCCCTAGATACTTCATCCTGTCAGAAACCGCAATAATCTCGTCTCCTATCCACAATTGAGGAGTGTGTATCCTCAAGTTCCTATACACCGTATTCGATCTACCCCTGAACATAATCGCACAGCACTTGTCAACGTTGAGTCTAAGCCTCCATTTCGCGAAATATAAGTGCAGAGACTCCAAATACTCATTCGCCCTACTATCCAACACAGACGCCCTAGGCCCACAGAACGCCAGCAAAATGTCGTCCGCATACATCAACAACAACCCGCCCAACGGGGGGCTCGGTACGTCGCATGTAAATATGTTGAACAGCGTAGGCGCCAAAAGGGAACTCTGTGGCACCCCCGCACCCACCGCACGCCGTCCAGTTAGAGTATCGCCTACCCTCACCCTCATGAAGCGCCCACTCAGGAAAGCAGCGACCATCCTACAAGTCTGACCATCGATTCCGAGACATCTCATCTTGTAGAGAATACCATCCGGCCACACCGTATCGAACGCCCTCGACAAGTCAAGCCCCACTGCGACCGTCCCATACGCCCTATTCAAACCCCTAATAACAAAATCGGAGAATGCAGTCAGGGCGTGCGTAGCGGAGAGCCCTTTCCTAAATCCAAACTGGCAATCCCTGAGAATACCTCCCCTCTCAATTGTCCTCCTAATCCTCGCTAGAATGAAACACTCAAACAATCTTCCGAAAGACGACAACAGAGAAATTGGCCTGTAGCTTCCACACAGTCCCCGGTCCGAATCCTTCTTCAGCGCCGGGACAACCAATGCCTCCTTCCATGCAGCCGGAAAGTAGCCAATATTCAAACATTGGTTGAATAGAATCGCAAGAAACAACCACACCGCCTCACCAGCTCTCTTGAGAACAACCTCAGGTACTCCATCCACTCCACTGGACTTTCTCGAGGGTCTCCTCGAAATGGCCTCGCCCACCTCCTCCGGCCGCATGAATCCACATTCGTCCCATCTTGACATATTCGAAACCTCAGCGCCATCCGCAGTAAAAGAGTCATCAAATGTCACCATGGGTGTCTGGTCCCGGACCCCTTCAGCAGTATCAGTTACAAGGCTGTCAAAGGAGTCGTCGCCCCGACCCGCATCAGACCGATGCGCACCCCGGAAATGATCCGCCAGACGTTCTCGTCTACCCGCATCATCAGCAATCCGAGCTCCATCTTCATCGACAAGTTCTCCAACCGGTTCCCTTCTCGATAAACCAGCCGCCCTCTTGACACGTCCGTACATACTTCCGTCCGTCCTGATGCGTCGAAGACTCTCCTTCCAACGATCACACTCCAGTATCGAAATAGATCCCTGAATAATCCGGTCAAGATTCCGAATATCCGCCCTAAGAACCTAATCGCCAGTCCTATGAAAAGCCCGACAAAGTCTCCTCCGCTCGCGTATGAAACCCCTCACGCGAGGCGGTAAATCTCCTAGCGTCCATCTCCTAATCGGCACCCTAGGGATCGAGGCCCGCATGGCCTCACTAAACGTCCCACTCAAGCCCTCAACACAGCGATCTATCTCGGCAGCAGAAACATTCCCAGACACCGGGAGAACACAATCGACAAGCCCACTCTCGATCCCTCTCCTGAACATCCATGTGTCCAAAGTTAAACATCGTACGCATCTCGCACGTCAACATCCCCTCCGTCCGCGTCACAAATTCAATCGCCCTGTGATCCGATTCAAAATCCAATGTTCTCAACAAACCACCATCGTTCGACAAGGGGAGACCCTGCGTACTCAAGAACATGTCTATATACGATCTCGCCGACCCCGAAGGCCTCGTCGGCCGATCAAGAACGTTAACACCGAGACAAGGATTATCTAGCAAGAACTGAGCTAGACGACTTCCCTTCGAATCCGCCACAGCACCCCCCCAGAAGTGTGCTTCGCGTTGAGGTCCGCCCCCACAAGAACCTCACCTTCGACCGCCATCACGACCATCGACTCCAGATCCGCCGTCCGCAGATCTTCCGCCGGCCTCAGATACATCACCACAACGGTGACTGACGAACCATCCCTCTTCCACACCCTGACAGAACATGACTCAATACCCCCAGTATCGACAACCATCCCCTCACACCGCAATCCTTCCCTAACAAGAACCGCCGTTCCACCACCTCGACCAACCGCCCTATGCTGGATAAAAACTGTATAGCCCCTCAGCTCCAGTCTCATCCTAGTGGGTAGTTTATGCTCCGCTAAAAGTAAAATGTCCGGCCTATGCTGGTTCAGAAAAATCCTCAAATAGTGTCGTTTATGGAGCGAAACGATGGAATTCACATTAATAAAAACTACCTTCAATCTAAACTCCGCATGGTCAGCCACATCATGGCCTTCGCCTTATCATCAGTACCAGCTCGCCGTCTGTACTCCGGCAAAAATTCCCTGACCTTCGACACGACCTGCGTGAAACTGCAGCCGAATGTTTCCTCGAAACCTTCAAAGATTTCAGTCATATCATCCTGGGGCGGTGGCCCCGTCCGCGCCCCAGTACCCACTGCAGCGCCTCTGGATACTTCCGCCGGAGTACGCGCCGGAGCCCGCGCCGCATCAGCCCGAGGTCCCGCAACCGCTGCATACGATAACCCCGCTCGTATGTCCGAAAGACGCGCTGATCTTTCACGCGTTTTGGCGAGGGCCTCCGCCTTCATCCTCGCGTTCCTTGCGAGAATGGCCCGCCGCCTCGGGCAATCAGGGTAGCTCGACGCATGTCCCTCCACTCCACAATTGGCACAGTCCGGACCCCTGCACTTCCTCTCCAGCCATCTCCTCAACCGCCCCCTTCGGTGGGATGCTGCATTTCGCCGGCCCGTGAGATTGGCCGCATTTCAAGCACCTATATGACATGTCACAATTCACCGAAATGTGTCCAAATCTCTGACAGTTAAAACATTGGACGTATCCACGTCCCCTATCCTTCCTTACATGCACCCTACAATGCAAAACTTTGTTCAGCCGATATAATCCCTGAACATCCGAGTCCTTCGAGACCCGGGCCAGCCATTTGTCACCCGACAAACGAAGCACTCCCAAAACTTCAACCTTCAAACCTGCCTTGGTCCCTAAGAAGTCCTTAACCTCCTCAGCCTCATATTCACCAGACAGTCCCTCAATCACCACCGCATGCGGCACCAGCTCTCTGGGCGTATGCGTGTGGAATCTGAACTTCCTTTCACAAAGCATCTCCTTTATTTTCTCAAAATTATCTAATCCTAAAATTCTGATTGATATTACAGACGCTCTTACCAATCGCACAGCAATACGGTGGTCCAACGCATCCGCTATCTCTCGCACGCCTACGTCGTACACCGTTATGGCAGGTGTCGATTTATTTTCCCCTTTACGTTTTTCTTGCTGCTCTTCTGCAGCCTTCGGCTTCTCCGCATTTCTTTGCTTATCGTCGGCAATTCGACATTAACTTCCTTCAACGCGATACCGGGGTTTTCGGCTACCCCGGCAGACCAATCTTTTCCTTCATCCATGGACTCCACTGTAGTCGGCAATGTCAAATTGACTTCGCGCCAACCACGTCTCTCTTCTTAAAAACCTCCAACTGCTTTAGCGAAACTTCCAGCATATTTTCGCTTTTTTCCTTCTCCTTCTTCAAACCATCAATCACGTCTTGCATTTGATTCATCTGAATCTGCATCCGGTTGATAGTTTCGTTCAGCTGTCTTAGCACTCTGTCCTTCTCTTTCTCTTTCTCCTTCTTCATCTTCTTCTTCCTTCCACCACCAACGGTCTCATAACCATCGCTGGTATCGCTCGACACTGGCATCTTCAAAGTGCCATCCATCTCAACACTCTCCTTCAAAATTCTCTTCACTTTGTTCTCTTCTTCTTCCACTTCAAACACAATTTGTAAAACTTTCACCATCTCGTCCCACTTAGTTAGTAACTACGACGAACGAAATTTAATTCAAGTTTACACTGGTATATATTTGTATTTTTACCATTTGTGCCTTAGGCCATTTTATTAAATCAATTCAATCTTACAACTACTTAGTGATGACTTACACCTAGTTATCTAAAAATAATTATACATATTCGGTGTTTTACACCCTAAGCCTCTCCATCTGGTGGGACGAAATGCCAAACCAAGCAGGAAAGGCATATGTCAATACAGGCCTGACCACCTGCCGATAGATCAGGAGTTTCACCTCGGGACTTAGACCGTCCCTGACTCGTATGAGCCGCCTGTACGCATAATGCAAGCGCTGTGCCTTCGCCAATATCACGTCCACGTGCCTACAGAAATCGAACCTGCCATGGAATGTAACCCCTAGATACTTCATCCTGTCAGAAACCGCAATAATCTCGTCTCCTATCCACAATTGAGGAGTGTGTATCCTCAAGTTCCTATGCACCGTATTCGATCTACCCCTGAACATCATCGCACAGCACTTGTCAAAGTTGAGTCTAAGCCTCCATTTCGCGAAATATAAGCGCAGAGACTCCAAATACTCATTCGCCCTACTATCCAACACAGACGCCCTAGGCCCACAGAACGCCAGCAAAATGTCGTCCGCATACATCAACAACAACCCGCCCAACGGGGGGCTCGGTACGTCGCATGTAAATATGTTGAACAGCGTAGGCGCCAAAAGGGAACCCTGTGGCACCCCCGCACCCACCGCACGCCGTCCAGATAGAGTATCGCCTACCCTCATGAAGCGCCCACTCAGGAAAGCAGCGACCATCTTACAAGTCTGACCATCGAATTCGAGACATCTCATCTTGTTGAGAATACCATCCGGCCACACCGTATCGAACGCCCTCGACAAGTCAAGCCCCACTGCGACCGTCCCATACGCCCTATTCAAACCCCTAATAACAAAATCGGAGAATGCAGTCAGGGCGTGCGTAGCGGAGAGCCCTTTCCTAAATCCAACTGGCAATCCCTGAGTTTGTCCTCCTAATCCTCCCTAGAATGAAACACTCAAACAATCTTCCGAAAGACGACAACAGAGAAATTGGCCTGTAGCTTCCACACAGTCCCCGGTCCGAATCCTTCTTCAGCGCCGGGACAACCAATGCCTCCTTCCATGCAGCCGGAAAGTAGCCAATATTCAAACATTGGTTGAAAAGAATCGCAAGAAACAACCACACCGCCTCACCAGCTCTCTTGAGAACAACCTCAGGTACTCCATCCACTCCACTGGACATTCTCGAGGGTCTCCTCGAAATGGCCTCGCCAACCTCCGCCGGCCGCATGAATCTACATTCGTCCCATCTTGACATATTCGAAACCTCAGCGCCATCCGCAGTAAAAGAGTCATCAAATGTCACCATGGGTGTCTGGTCCCGGACCCCTTCAGCAGTCTCTGTTATAAGGCTGTCAAAGGAGTCGTCGCCCCAACCCCCATCAGACCGATGCGGACCCCGGAAATGATCCGCCAGACGTTCTCCTCTACCCGCATCATCAGCAATCCGGGCTCCATCTTCATCGACAAGTTCTCCAACCGGTTCCCTTCTCGATAAACCAGCCGCCCTCTTGACACGTCCGTACATACTTCCGTCCGTCCTGATGCGTCGAAGACTCTTCTTCCAACGATCACACTCCAGTATCGAAATAGATCCCTGAATATGAAAAGCCCGACAAAGTCTCCTCCGCTCGCGTATGAAACCCCTCACGTGAGGCGGTAAGTCTCCTAGCGTCCCTCTCCTAATCGGCACCCTAGGGATCGAGGCCCGCATGGCCTCACTAAACGTCCCACTCAAGCCCTCAACACAGCGATCTATCTCGGCAGCAGAAACATTCCCAGACACCGGGAGAACACAATCGACAAGCCCCTCTCGATGCCTCTCCTGAACATCCATGCGTCCAAAGTTAAACATCGTACGCCTCTCGCACGGGGAGACCCTGCGTACTCAAGAACATGTCTATATACGATCCCGCCGACCCCGAAGGCCTCGTCGGCCGATCAGGAACGTTAACACCGAGACAAGTGTAGTGTGTGTACACTTTTGTACATCACTGTATTCAAATTTTAGTAACACAAACAATTAACCGCCTGTCATACATTCATTCTCACATTCAGTGCAACGAACCATTCAGTGCAACGAACCATTCAGTGTCCTATTACTCAATTGCGATCATACTCAATACACAAGTCGTGTGTAACATGATCCTTCTTTTGTTTCGAGCAATGCACTTATGTATGAATGTTTGGACATTCAATCATAATGCATAACTCTGCAATATATTCTTTCTCTTTATTGAACGCCGACACCCTTTACTATTGAAAGTGTAACAGGCGATCAGCAAAGTGTGAAAGTATAGAAAATAACTGAAGAACAAAGAAGGGAGAAAGTGTGGCCTCAGAGGAGGTGTGATCGATGGACAATATAGCCAATCAGAATGCTGCTACACTGAAATGTGTGAATGAAACAAAGGAAAGGCGACAGAAAAGAAGAAAGCATTTTTTGATTTTATATTCAAAACCAGATTGGACATAAAAATTCAAAATAAAATCAAACAATTCGCCATACCTTCGGATACAAAAAGTTTGTTGACCAAACTTGAAGAAATCTACAGAAATAAAAAGTCCATCAATACCATGATTACGGAACTAGCACAAATGAAGCAAGGCAATAATTCGATAGATAAGTTTGTCACAACTCTGGAGACTTTGTTGAACGAACTGAATGAATTACAGATTACAAAATTGGGAGAATCAAGTAGAGAGTGGGTAACCAAAATAAATTATATGTATGCATTCAATACTTTTAAGTCCGGATTCAACGATAAAACTATCAGGTCCACAATTGATGCAAGTAGAGTTACTACTCTACAAGAAGCTATACAGCTAGCGGAAGAAGCTGAAATTGGACAGAAAATGGGACAAGTGCTATACGCCAATCAGCAATATAGAAACAACAGACGTGGTACAGGACAAGGTAGAGGACATGGAAGAAATCGATACAATAACAACGAACGAAGGGACAATGATAATGATAGAGAAAATGACCGACATAAGGAAAATAGCAGAGACCATTACTCGAATCAAAGGGGAAACAACAGACCACATTGGGAAAATAAGAATAATAACAAGAGGTACATAAATTATGTTGAGGACCAGGGAAACTCCGAAGATCCGGAGGAAGTGGTTCAAACTCTACCTCCGGAAGAAACAAATTAGACCGGAAAGGAATATTTAAGGTATCTTCTGGACTAAACAATTATGTGGACATCGAAATAAAAAATTCGTCAAAAAACTTTAAATTTCTCATTGACACGGGGGCTGACATCACATTATGCAAGGAACATCTATTATCAAATTTCAAAGAAAATCCAAATGACTACTGTCTGCTGACCGGAATAACAAATGAGGAAATAAGGTCTATCGGTTCAACAGAGGTAGAATTAGTACTAGATAGCGTAATTATAACACATAAAATACATTTAGTTCCAGAAGACTTCCCAATACACACAGATGGAATTCTCGGAAGAGATTTCTTATGCAAGTACAACTGCAACATAGATTATGAAAATTTTTCCCTTACCATTAACGCAAGAAATAAAACAATAATCACTCCGATACACAACTCTATAAATAAGGTAAATTACGTAAAGATCCCTCCTAGAAGCGAAATCATAGTGCCAATGGAAATAAAAATTAAAGAGGACGGTGTAGTAAGAAATCGAGAGATAACGGAAGGCGTATATATAGCAAACGCAATAATACCAAAAAACGGCATACAACACATAAAATTATTAAACGCTACAGAAAAAACAGTAATTATTTCGAATATAAAAATAGACACGGTCCCTTTGAGCAAATATGAAATAGTGAGAGTTCACAACAGAATAAAGAAACCAGATGAGCAAAGATTTAAAAGAATACTTGAGGGAATTAACTTAAGTGGCACAGACACTAGCAGTAGAGACGAACTGGTAGAAATATTACGCAAATATCAAGCAATATTTCATCTTCACGGAGAACCTCTGACCTCTAATAATTTTTATAAACAGGAAATCAATTTGAATGATACCAACCCAGTATATATTAGGAACTATAGATTGCCCCAAACTCACAGAGAAGAGATAGAAACACAAGTACAGGATTTACTAAAAGACGGAATAATAGAACCATCAGTCAGCCCATACAATGCTCCACTGCTACTAGTGCCAAAGAAAGGACAGACAGATATAAAAAAATGGCGATTAGTAGTCGACTTTAGACAGTTGAATAATAAAATAGTCAATGACAAATTCCCACTGACACGTCTAGATGACATTTTGGATAAACTGGGAAGAGCTAAATATTTCTCGACCCTGGACATGACAAGTTCGTTTCACCAGATAGAAATGAAACAGAAATCGAGACCATATACTGCATTTTCAACTTCTAACGGGCACTACCAGTATACAAGGTTACCTTTTGGACTTAAAATATCTTCAAATAGCTTTCAAAGGATGCTGACCTTAGCCTTAGCAGGTCTAGAATCAAACGCGTTCCTGTATGTTGATGATATTATAATTTTTGGATGCAGTATGAAACATCACAATATGAACCTAATAAGAGTGCTTGAAAGGCTATCTAAATACAACTTAAAGTTAAATGCGTCAAAATGTTCATTTCTACGATCAGAAGTAGTATATTTGGGCCATTTAATAACAGCGGACGGAATAAAGCCAGATCCTAGTAAATTCGAGGCAGTATCTAAGTACACCATACCAAAGAATGCTGACGAAGTAAGACGATTTGTTGCTTTCTGCAATTATTATAGAAGGTTCATTAAAGACTTCGCACAGATAGCGAGTAGTCTAAACGAGTTGGTTAAAAAGAACGCAAAATTTGAATGGACAGAAAAAAGACAGGAAGCATTTGATACTCTTAAGAAAAAGTTGATTAGTCCACCCATACTACAGTATCCAGATTTTGAGAAACCTTTCATATTAACTACGGACGCATCAGATTATGCACTAGGAGCTATTCTATCTCAAGGGGAAATCGGAGAAGATCTGCCTATATCATATGCAAGTAAGAGTTTGAATAAACAAAAAAAAAAAATAAACAAAAATAAACCTGTAATAGAAAAGGAATTATTAGCAATTCACTTTGGCATACAGTTCTTTAGGCCTTATTTATATGGGAGAAAATTTATTGTAGTAACAGATCATAGACCATTAGTATCGCTATTCGCTCACAAAAATCCAAGCTCAAAACTCACCCGCATTAGATTGGAACTCTCGGATTACGATTTTGAAATAATATACAAGCAAGGAAAAAATAATACAAATGCAGATGCACTATCACGTATACATATTGATTCAGAAATATTAAAAACCATGATACCTCCAAACGATGACCCAAAGGTAAAGAAAACATTAATTGTCACAAGAAGCATGAAAAATACGGAAATTCTCGAAGAAGGCAAAATTACAAAAAAATATAATGATGATCATCGACTTAACATGTGGGATTGCACATCGATGATCGATATAAAAAAATCTCGTGAACTGAGATTTATATTGGAAAAAGGGCAAAATAAGATGTTCAAAATAGAACATAATAAACAATTAAACGTTACATGCGTTAGGTTTAGTGAAAATTCATATCACTCCGGCGATTTTATGAAGAAGCTAAACTCTATTTTATCTAGAAGTAGATACAACACATACTGTCTTGAACACAGTGATGATATTTTTAACCATATGCCCAAAGAGGTATTCAAGGATGAATACAATAAACTTAAAGATACCAATATTACGATATTGCTGTACAAGAAACCTCAGAGAATTTTCGATGAAGAGGAACAATATGAGATAATACGTCAAAACCACAATACGCCGTACGGAGGACATTTCGGTATAAGAAAAACAATCACAAAAATAAAACGGAGATACATATGGAAAAAAATGTCAAGAATGATAAAGAATTTTATATCAACGTGTGACTCGTGTCAGAGAAATAAACAGACGAAACACACAAGAGAGACATTACAAGTAACTGACACACCGTCTCAAGCATTTCAAACAGTAGTAATAGACACTGTAGGACCATTAAGACCATCAGGTGAATATAGGTATATACTCACAATGCAGTGCGAACTAACTAAGTACATTGTAGTGTGTCCAATGAGAACAAAGGAAGCAAAATCAGTAGCAAAAGCTTTAGTGGAAAACCTTATCCTGAAGTATGGTATATTTGCGACGTTAAAGTCTGACCGTGGTACAGAATTTACAAATGAATTAATGAGCGAGATATGTTCCATACTTCAGATAAAACAAAAGTTTTCTACTCCTTATCATCACGAAACTTTAGGAACAGTCGAAAGGAATCATAGGGTATTGAATGAATATTTGTTAGCATACGTTGAAGATGATGACTGGCACTCTTGGTTACCATATTATGCTTTCGCGTATAATACCACACCGCACGTTGACATAAACTATTCCCCATTCGAGTTGTTATATGGTAGGCTCCCGGTTCACCCTGGAGAAAAAGTTTTCAACCATGGAACAATTTACAATTACGATAACTACGCAAATGAACTGAAAGCTAGATTAAAATATTCTTTAGACAAAGCTAGAAATATGCTGAACACAGCAAAGAAGAGAAGACAAGAAAATTCGAATAATACAAAACATCCAATAGATTTAAAAATAGGTAGTCTAGTTCTAGTAAGATTAGAAAATCGTAGGAAACATATAGCACCTTATCATGGACCGTATGAAGTGGTAGCCATAGAAAATCCAAATGTGACAATAAAAATAGACTCAACTGAAAAAGTAATCCATAAAAACAACTTGAAGTTGTATAATATAGAAAATTAGTTATATAATATTAGTTTAAAATCTTCTAAAAAAAAAATAATAATAATATTTTATTATAAGATTTTTCATAAGGGCGAGGGTGTAGTGTGTGTAC